>SRPV01000129.1:0-35142 GCA_018360135.1 Claviceps sorghi | reverse complement strand
TTTTTTTTTTTTTTTTTTTTTTTTTTTTTTTTTTTTTTTCCCTTTGAAATTTCACGATGGTTGTGGGTGGCAGTTGGGGTGGAGGTTGGAGGTGGATAGGGTAATAAAGTCCCCTGTTCCTCTGATGCGATGGAATATGCCGATGCAATGGTGAGCAGCTGAAGAGTACTGTACATATGCGGTGGGAGATTATCTTGGCAGCAAGGCAGGATAGGAAAGAGAAGATGCGGATTTTGGATCTTTTTTGTGCGTCAAGATGGAGTCGGGAGACCCGAGACCCCCCGTACGGTGGCAAGACGGATACTTAAACAAGTCTGGAGACGGCGTCTCCCGTGCGAGGATGAATGAATGATGGGAACCTCTCCTCTTTTGTCCGCTCCGCCCTCCCGCCCCTCGATGCTCTGACCCCTGGCTCGGCCGTAGTGCGTTCCTAGCAGGGTGTGTTTTCTTCCCCTGCCGAACAAAGAGCACAATGCCGGGTCCGAAGCAAGTGGTGCTCTCGAGCCAGATTTTGCACATGTCTCGGTCGTCAGTGGTCGGTGGTCGGTGGTTGGTGGTCGGTGCCAGGTGGTCTCCCCACGGGCACTTGGCCGGACCCACTCTCAACCCTGACAGGAGACATCAGCTGTGCAACAGGGCGTGTGTGGGTGGGTCTGGATGTGAGTGGGTCGGGTTCGTGGGGCCCGCGGGCGTCCAGTCATGTTGAGCTGCTCCGAGCTCTCGCTTTTCCACCAGCGAGTCAGGGACGAAAGGGTGGGGAGGCCGGCGTGGGAGAGCAACGAGCACCCTGCACAGATCACCACAGATCACCCACCAGATCACCACACGGCCGCCCACGACGGCCAACGACGACCAACGACGACTGACGACCAGCACAGGCCACCACGGGGCCACCACGGGACCACCCAATCGAACCGGCTCTTGGGGTGCTAGTCTCTTGGACAAATCCCCTAGTGCTGCCGCTTTCCTTTTCTTCGCTTCGCTTCTATTCCTCTCCCGCAAGAGACTTACCACTGCCGCGTTGTGGCATGTTGGGTGGTTTCCTCGTCGTCTCGCCACGATTCCGGGGCAAGAGGAAGGGATGCGGTACTAGCCTCGGACGATGCCCTCCGGGGCCATCAGCTAAGTAGGTACATACCTTCTGCTACTCTGAACAACAACCAAGTACCTACCTACCTAGGTACTTAAGAGGTAGGCACTTGGACTAAGTACTTAGGTAGGTAGGTACTTAGGTAGGTATCTACCCAGTACTACTGGAGGCAACGCACAAAGGAATTATAATCACACCGTCGAGTGACAAGTTGCAACAAAAACGCCGTCATGTTTGCCCGTCCCAGCAGCGTGGTTTGCGCCCCCCTCCAATGCTCACAGCCAACTTCAAAAGCAGCCAGGCGCATCTCGGATCCACCGGTGTCCGAGGCAAAGAGGCAGCAAGACGGCGCGGAGTCATGCCCGGCGCAGGGGCCCTGGAGGGAAAGGCTTGGTGCCAGGTACATGCAGGATTCGAGATAACGCGGCAGTGCGCATGCAAGCTTGGCGATGGATGGCATGACGATGGCGTCGAGGGTAGCATCACAACATGCTCTACTTTATGTACAGTGAGTATGATAAGTATGTACAGTATACATACTTATGTATGTACGGTATTGATGAACGGAAGGAAGCACCTGCCTGTCTGCTCAAACAAACGCAGACTGGAGTCGCGGCGCGAGGCGGGTACGGGCGCCGTTGGCTCCTCTGCTTTCAATGTTGGTCTTTCTGCTGCATTGGTCCTTTGGTCCGTTTCCGTCGGGTGGCATCTGTCGTCTGGTGTCCTCAAGAGCCACCTGATTTCCATCTTCTTTTTTTTTTTTTTTTTTTTTTTTTTTTCTTTTTCTTCTAACCAAAAAGAAGAGAAAAGGAGAGAAGAGAGGCAAAACCAACCAACCCATTCTAGGTTGGAAAAGTCCAAAGCAAAGGTCTCCAAGGCTGCTGCGCCACCCCGAGAGGCCAAACCCGCGTTGGCGGCCTGCTGCCAGCCTGCCAGCGCACGGCCCTGCCCCTGCACCCGCTGATGGGTGAAACACCAGACTGGCACCCAGCGAGACGCGCAGCTTTCGGCCATGTGCGGGCATCCAGGTGTGTACCCCAGTACCTACTACCTACTTCGTCAGTAATGTGCGCATGTACATACATGCATAAGAAGTAGGTACATATGTACCGTGTACGCGCAGCAGCGCAGCATGATGGGCTCCAATCGCAACGCCGGGCCTTGTTTCTAAACGTCATCTGTCGTCACTGCAGCGGGACGAGGCAGCCCGAGCTTTTCGATTCAAGCGGGAAATGTTCTACCACCACGCTATCCCCTCTCCCTACATCTCGAGTCGCGGAGACCCGGCCCTCTGCTGCGTCTTTGTTTGACTTGCACTCGGCGAAACGCAGAACAGCCGGACTATCTATTGCTGGAAACTCGTGGCAACACCAAGCATGGCCTCTTTGCTTTTGACCTTTTTCCACCTAGAGAAGGTTGGTCCAGCCACCAGGTAGTTCCGAACAATCCTGCCCATGCAGTTTTTAGTGTAAAAAAAAAGACTCGAAGCCATCTGCGACCGAACCGTACTGTTTGACCCTGCCGGCACTTTCAATGGCCTCAAAATCGCACCGCGGAGCTCGATGGGCGTGGGCGTCGTAATCTGCGCTACCATGGGCATTTACACATGGCGTTTTTGCTTCTCGATGCGCCGCCCATGGGATTTTTTTAGTCGGATTCCATCAAGTGGCGACTCGACGTGATTTAGCTCTGCCTTGGAGATCTCGATCTCCCCAGCTCTAGCGTGCAAAAGGGAGAGACGATTGACCACGGAAAACACAAAAAGTAAAAAACAAGAGAAAAAGCAAATCCCCGGGACACGACGTCCCGGAATACATGTGGGAGCGCCCGACGTGATTGGCTCTGCTTTCGAGATCTCGATCTCATGGCTCTAGCGTGCAAAAAGAAGAGGTTGGTCAAAGAGAAGACGAAAAAGGAAAAAAGGAGAATAGGAAAAAGGAAAAAAGGAGAAAAGGAAAAAAAAAAAAAAAAAAAAAAAAAAAAAAAAAAAAAAAAAAAAAAAAAAAAAAAAGCAAAGCAAATCCAGGGACTTCCTGTCCTAAAAATACATACAGTACAATCCTTGAATGATTATAGGTCGTGACTTCGCAGGGGTAATTAGGCTAATTAGGCGTCGCTTTAGAAATTATAATAATATAGGCTAAGGTTAGAAAGTATATTAAATAGTATATAATTTATTAAGGTAGAAAGGTATTTATAAACCTTAATTAATACCCTAAATATCCCCTATATACTGCCTTAATAGCTATAAGCCTATAGGGTATTAAATATATTAATTTTTTTAAATACTTTAGTAGTACTATATTTTAAGTATTATAAATTATCTTATTTAGCTTATTACTTTATAGATAGTTTATAGGATATTTATTATTAATTTAGTATTTTATTTAAAGCTATATATATTCTATAGGATTTAGGTTAGCTAAATATAATAGCTATTAAATAAATTTCTTTTTATTAAATATTATTAAAATTTACTTAGTTATATTTTTTATAGTATATAAAAGGGTATTATTTTATTAGATTTTAAAATTAAAATACTTTAGCTAAAAAATATATAATAGTAAAAGAATCTACTATAAGTATATTTTAAAGGTAATAGTACCTTATTTTTTATTTTAAATAAAGTATATACTCTTATAGTTACCTATAAAGTATACTTAAAATATTTAGCTATTAGCTTATATTTTAATTTTACTAAATTTACTAATAGGCTTATTTATAATTATAAGGTTAAAAATACTTTTAATTACTAAGGAAAATACTATTAATCTTTAAAAACTATAATATACTTCTTACTACTATTAATTTTATTAACCTAAGTCTTATTAAACTAAATTTAATACTTTTAATCCTTACTTAATAAGTAACCCTAATACTTTATAAACTTAAGATAAAAGTATCTTATATATTAGAATAATTTATAATTTATAAGCTAAAGTCTTTTATTAGCTTTAATATTTTTTAAGGCTATAAATATAGCTATTATTAAGTAAGGTTTAAGAAAGTTAAAGGTATTATAAAGCTATTAAGTTAAAAAATAATACTTTAAATAAGTAAAGGTTTAAAAGGTACTTTTTAGCTATTTTTAAACTTTTAAAAGAATTATTATAAAGTAGCTTAAGTTTTTATACTAAAGTAGTATTATATAATAAAGTATATAGTAAACCTATATATAAGATAAATTAAAGGTATTTATAATTATAGTAAGGCTAAAACCTATAATCTTATTTAAGGTTTTAATTATAATCCTCTCTTTAAGTATAATTATATCTTTTTTTATACTTTTATAAGATTAAAAAAGCATTTCTTTAAACTTAATATAGCTACTTTATAAATTAGTAAAAGTTAAAAGGTATTAAATTTATAAGGTATTACTACTAATTTATAATAGTTTTATTTATATTTATAACTTTAAAGTAATTATTATTATTATTGTTACATAGTAGGAGTCCGCTAATATAAGGCGGACTCTGCCACAGAGTCTAAAGAGAACAACGATCTTAACATATACAACTAAGCACCTAACTGTGACTTTATATATATTATCTTTTATAACCTTTTATAACATATTACATAAGCTATATATACTAATAACTTATATATAGTATTCTATATATAATAGGTAGTAGCAATTACTATTTCTTTTATACACCCCTAAAGCCCTATATAAGAACTAACAGCTTATATATTAATAACTAAAGAAAACTAATAAAAACTTAATATTAGCCTAGCTTCTCTAAGCCTTTCTTTTATTATAAAAAACTAAATTTAATAAATCCATTAATTTTAAGCTTTTTATAAAGATTTCCTAGATTTTTATATTTATAGTAAGGCCTTTCTTACTCTTAAAGAAATTAAAAACCTTAGGACTTTTATAAAATACTAATTTATTAAAGGGAAACTTTAGCTTTAACTAAAACTAGTATAAATAGAACAACTACCTTACTAAAACCTAATAGATAGCCCTACCCTTAATAAAGAGTTAAAAACTATAAGAAGAACTATCTAATAAGTATAACATTTTAGCCTTCTAAATATTACTAATAAAGTATAAAAATCCTCCTTAACTTTACTAAAAAGAAGCCCTTTAACTACTAAGTTTAACCTCTAAGCCTCTATAAGAACCTTTAGACTTATACTAAAAGATATATCTATAAGGGATAATAATAGCTATAGTAAAGGGGGACCCTTAAAGACCCTAAGATTTAACTTATTAACTATAAATAAAAATATCTATAGGTTCTCCCTAAAAGGAGGCTATATTAATACTAATACTTAGTTAATTTCCCTTAATCCCTTAACTTACTTTAAAAGGGTATATAAAAAGTCCTTAAAAACGCTAAGGCTAGATATAAAAGCTATAGAATTCTCTTAAAATAAGGTAATTTCCTTCCTTAAAAAAGAGTTTAAGCAATAGGATCTTTATATTAAGAAAACTAATATTAATATAATAGAGAATATTAAGTATATAATAAGTAGTTTTTAAGTGGAAAATAAGTGCGCTTTAAAACATATTAGCATACCCTAATAAGAAAGCTATAAACTACTATAAAGAAAACTATAGCCTAAAAGTGCCTATTCTTAGAATTTTTATAAAAACTACTATACTTATTTCTAAAACTAATATAAGGAGAGCCCCCCTTAGTAGGTATTAATAAATAACGCTAAAAGGCTAGCTTCCTTATTCTATTAGCTAAAGAGAAGGTCTACGCATTAGCTAATAATAAAATTTAACTTAAACTACGCTAACTACGCTACTAAGCACCTTAAGGGCTAGGAGCACTATAGTAATAAGCTAGTTTCTTAACACTACCTAAGGTAAGATAGTTATTCTATAGCCTTTATTATTAAAAAGCTAGTAACTATAGTAAGCTACTATAAAACTACTATTTTAAGGCTAATAACTTAAGAAAGGTTAGTAAACCCTTTATAAAAGATAGGAGATGTAAGTTACTTTAACCTAAAGATAAACCTTAATAAGATTAATAGAAAGGCTATCTATTATAAAGGAAAGGCTATAATATTTAGCAATATAAATCTCTAGATCTAAGCTATAAAGGACTACTATAGCTATATAAATATCTCCTATTAGGACTAAATTAAGCATTAAGTTTAGTACTTATTTTAAGGCTTAGCACTAATATAGTATAGGCAGCATCTTAATAATAAGGAAAGAGCTATAATCTTTAGCAACTTAAACTTAGTTTTTGCTACTATATAGAAGGAATTTAGTATTAAAATATAAGATATAATAGTATAGCTAAACTAAGCTAAGTTCTTTAAAAATAATATTATAGGGAACACCTCCTTATAAGACTTTACTACTAAGGTTTTTTACTATATAAAAGCTAATAGTAAATTAAGTAACTATTAATTATTAGTTTAGCTTTGCTATAAGTTATATATAAAACTTCGCTAACTTTACCCTTTGCCTTTAGAAATAGATAGGTAGAATGCCTATATTAATATAATTAATAGGAAAAGGCATAACCTCTAAAACGCCTTATAGAAAGTAAAAAACTACTATAAGACTAAGTAAATAAAGCCTAAAATAAATGCTAATCTCTTAGCAGAAAACTTTAAGAAGAAGGAAACCTTTAGTAAGTTAATAAATTTTATAAAAACTTATTAAAGTAACTATACTTTTTAAAGTAACTAAAGGAGGTAAAGCTATAGCCTTTAGTGCTATAAATATAAGGGACTAAAATATACTTTTAAAAGCTATAAGTATTAGTCTTATTCTTATAGAAGGTATACTTTATATAAGTATCCTTAGTAAAAGCACTTACGCCCTTTTTCTTAAGACTAAGACTCCTTATAAAAAAAGCTTTAGTAAAAGAAAAAGTCTATAAAAAAGTAAGAAACCCTTAAAAAGAGACTAATCTATAAAAGGGACTATAACTATAAATAAAATAAGAAAGAGAAATGTAAAAAACACCCTTACTTCTTATAATATTAGTTATATAAGCGTAGATCTAAAGACAGGCGATTTTATTATAAATAGGAATCTACTAAAGGTAAAGAATGCTACTATATTATAATAGGCAATAACTCTAATATAAAGGCTTAGGAAGCTTACCTAAAAGCCTTAGGATACTATATTACTAAGAAAGGTAAAATCCTTAGTAATAAGGATAAGAATAAGTCTAACTTTATTAACGCCTACTTAGCTAAAGTGCCCTTAATAAAATATATAATAACCCCTAAAGCTAAGCGCCTTATATATAGCTTAATAAAGGGGTAGGTTATTAAAGCAGTTGCTTAACTAAAGGAGCTAAAGATTACTAGTAAGAAGAAGGCCCTTATATATCTTAAGATTAACTTAAAATTTAATAACTAAGGTAAAGACTATAAAATCTACCTAAATACTAATACTTCTTCTATTTTAGTTAATAAAGAATAGCTTCTTTAATATAGTTATAACATTAGATAGGGCTCTTAAGACCTAAAACTAGTAAATAGTATAAATTCCTTATTTTATATTACAAAAATAGCAACCTTTAACTTTTATATCTTAGGAGAAGCAAGAGGCATATAGATTTTTAGCTATTTTACAGTAACTATTAATGTTATAGAAAAACTTATACTAAAGCTACTAATTAGCATAAACTTTATATATAATTATAGCATAAAGATTAACTTTATTAACCTAAAGGTGGTTTTTTGCTCCATTTATAATATAATAGTACTAGGCAAGATATTCCGCCCTTTTAATATAATACTAGTAAGGAAGGTTACTATAGTTAACTTAGTAATTATCCCTATAAAATTAGTAGGACTTATTTTAATTACCTAAAAAAGCCTCCCTAAATAGTAGGAGATAAGCGTTTACTACTTTTACTTATAGAATAAGTTAATATTTAACTATATCCTTAATTAAGCGTAAGAAAAGGTTCTATAAGTATATAACTCTTTTAATAAACCCCTATATATTAGCACCTAACAATAACTTAGAATGTTAAAAGGCGCTAGTACTATAAACTCCTACTTTATAGTAAATAATATCCTTAAGTTTTCTACCTTTTATAGTATTAATATTATTATTAAAGGAAGTAGTTTATAAGAAGTAAATATTAATACCCTTATTTATAGGATATTTAATAAAACCACCCTAAAAGAAGATAGGAACCTTAACCTAAAGGTAGTAGATAGTAGTATACTATCCTATAGTATCTTATACCCTAATAATATTCTCTTTATAAAAAATATATATAGCGTTAAGGTTATAAATATAAACTTTAAAGCTACTGCTAAGCTTATTAAACTTACTAATAAATATAATATCTACTATAATAAAGGCATAGTTCCTATACTAAATAAGGAAAAGATATATATTAACTTTATTAATAGTTAGCAGTACTAGATTAAGACCTCTTAAGTATATAACCTAAGTGTTAAGGACTTTAAGAAATTCTATAAAATTAATAATAAAAAGCATAAAGTTAGTAAGATATTATACCTAAGTAGGGGAGAAAAGGCTCTATACCTATACCTTAGTTTTATTATATAGTAAGATACTAGTAAGGAATGTAAAAGACATATAGTTATTAATATAAGACCTATTAATAGTATTGCTATTCTAAATATCTATTCTTTGCTAAACTAAAGTAATATTATAAGTAATGCCTAAGGAAAGAAGTAGATAACCCTACTTAACGCTTTAGGTTTCTTTAATTAGTTACCTATTTATAAAGATTACTATAATAGGATAGTAGTAATCTTAAAAAGAGGCGTAAAAGTCTCCTATATTATAATATAAGGTTATAAGAACTTATTAGTATATACCTAACATTTTATAAACTACTAATTCCATAAATATAGTGATTTTATCTAGGTTTATATTAATAATATTGCTATTTTCTTTAACACTTTTAAGGATTATCTTTACTACCTTATAATTATCCTTAATATTATTAAGAAGTGTTAACTATATATTATAGTAAAGAAGTCTTTTATTAAGTACCCCTTAATTTAGCTGCTAGATTTTATTATAAATTCTAAGGGATACACTAATATAAATAATAAAGTAAAGGCTCTTAAATATCTTTAGATGCCTAAGACACTAGCAAACCTTAAAACCTTTATTAAAATAGTAGGATTCCTTTAAGTAAGGGTCCCTTAGTTTAATATCTATATATAACTACTATAAGAGAGGAAAATAAGCTTACTATAAGACATTAAAAAAAAGAATAAAATTTTATAGAGATCCTTTAAGTAGGTAAGGAAGAGAGTAGTAAAGATAAAGGCCTTTAAACTAATTAATAAAGAAAATAAGGCTTTTCTATAGCTTTAAAAGCTACTTTATATAAAAGTGCTACTATAGTACTATAACCTAATAAAGCCGCTCTTTTTTAAAGTTAATATATATAAGGAAGGATTTAGCCTATACGCCTTTTAATTAGCTATAGACTAAAACGGTTTTAATATCCCTAAGAAAGATATAGACAGTAATAAACTATAATTAATTACCTTTCTTTTAAGGCCTACCTTATTTATTAAGAAGCGCTATAGATTAATAGAGGTAGAAGTTGCTATAATTACATAAGGTCTACGGAAACTGTGTAAAATAGCGTAATCTAACGCAAATCTAGTTAACATTATAACTAACTATACTCTAGTAAAAGGAATTATCTAATATACCTTATTAATAATAATAGATTTAGATAAAGCTAACTTAAAGCTAGTAAAAGTCGCAAACTACCTCTTATAATTTAACCTCTGTGTTATACACATTCCTAGGACCTTAAATATAGTCCCTAACGCTCTATTAAGGCTTTTAGTTAAGTTAAGCTACTAAAAAGCAGCTAGTCTTAGCACTTTTAATAAATTAAATGCCTATGTATATTTTAGAGAAGAAGGGTTAGTGGGAGTGATAATTAATAATAAGCTAAAGGAAGCTATCTTAGTAGGGTACCTATATAATACAAAGTATAGCTAAATTATAAAGGGCATTAAGGACTATTAATAAAATTAGTAAAAACTTAGTTATAAATACCCTTAAATTCTACTTTATAGTTAGGACCTTTATAATAATAGATTACTCTATTACTAGGATTTAGAGGGATACTATAGATTATATATTCCTTACTCTTATATTAAGGATATACTTATAATAGTTTATAATAACTATTACTACTTTAGTATTAGACAAATAGTTAAAGAGCTTAAGGTAGTGTGTTTTTAATAGATAAGCTTTTAAATCTACAACTATATTACATACTACTCTATTTATTAAGAAAATTTAGTCCTTTAAGATAAGGCTTTAAAAGAAATAAGGCCTTTATAAGTTAAGCCCACTCTCTTCTATATAATATCCTTAGATTTTATTATAGATATACTAAAAGTGCCCTTAGTAAATTTGGCGTAGTTTATAGAGGGATTTAGCACCCTTAATGTTTTATGCCTTATTAATTACTTATTTAGTAAGAAAACTATCCTTATTCTAAGGTATAAGATATATATAGCAGTAAACTAGGCTAAATTACTGCTTTAAGGCTTATATCTCTTAGATTAAGGCCTACCTAAGGAAATTATTAGTAACTATAATCCTAAATTTATTTTAGAACTATAGATAGGACTTTTCTGCTTAATTAATATAAAACTCCTTATATCTATAGTATACTACCTACAGATAGATAAAGTAGTAGAAAGGAAGAATTAAATAGTAATTATAGTAATCTAATTCTATATAGTAACTAACCCTAACGTCTTATAGGTTGCCTTATTGCTAGCTCTTTAACACTACCTTAATAATATAGTAGCTACCTTAATTAATAGGTCTCTAAATAAGCTAGTATTTAGGCTAAAGCTATTATTAATTATTAACCTCTTATATAAAAAGGGAGAAATAGGATTTAACCCTAAGAATAATAACCTAGTAGTGTTTAGGAAGCTATATTAGTAAGAAGCTAAATATACTATAATAGTAGCAGCAGCCCTCTCTAAGATTTAATACAATTTTAAGTATAAGCCTATAAATATTTACATTAGTAATATAGTTTACTTATACCTTTATATAGGCTATAAACTACCTAAAAAACCTAAGAAAAAATAGTTATTATAATAGGCTAAGCCTTATAAAATACTAAAGTAGGTCTTACCTTTATTCTTCTAACTTAAATTTCTAGTAGAATCTTATATATATTTAGTAGTATTAGTAGCATACCTTTAGAAACTATAGTAAAGGCTAGATCCTTTTTATAGAGAGAAAGCAGCACCTTTATTAATAGCCTTAAAGGGTTTAAGTAAGGTAAACTATTAGGAAATTAAAAGAATCTATAACTACTAAGTCTACTTCTTTTATAAAAAGGGATATAAGCTAAGATTAAAATTCCTTATTTAATAGAAAGGGTTTTCTATAAAAGACAATTAATAGATTATAAAAGAAGACATATAAGTAAACGCTAAAGAAATAGTAAATAAATACCTTTAACGCTACTTAGTTAACTAAAGTAAAGAAAAATGAAGAAAAGGCCTTACTTTAGCTGCAATTTACAATAATTAAAGGAAGACTACTATAAATATTAAAGAAGGGACTAAGGACCCCTTATAAGCTAATAATATTTATAGAAGACTATAACTTTTAAGTTATAGTCCCTTGCTACCTCTTACCTTAGGCTCACCTTACTTACTATAGGCTAGCCCTTATACACATATATAACTCTCTATATACACATTCTTTCTATTTTCCCTTTTTCCCTAATAACTTTACTTTAAGACATTTTAAACCTACTACACAGAATTTAATATATTTTATCCCCTTAAATCCCTTCTTATGCTATAGTCTACACTATATTTGCAAAGGATTAGCTAGTAATTACTTAATCTATATAAAGCAGTTAAGGAAATTAACTCTAATAATAGAGCCCTATACTTTATAAAGGCTTAGTAAATATCCTAGGAATCCTTAATTTATTGCTTCTCTAATTACTAAATCCCTAGTGCCTAGCTAAATTCCACCTAGTATCTTATTTAGTAATTCTAAGGAATTCTTAAAAGCCTCTGTAATTTCCCTATAAGCTTACCGCTTACTATACGCTAACTATTACTCCTAAGCTTGCTTATAAAGTAAAAAGCTATAATAATAAATAAGCTTAATAAGAGACTAGCTTATATAAACTAAGAAGATAAAGTAAGCTACTATACTAAAAACTATAATAACTTTATTAGGAATACTAAGCAGCTATATATTATAGCTAAGCAGAAATAGGCAGCTATTATAGTATTTACTTATAAAGAAACTATATTACTTACTATTCTTAAAAGCTACACTAACCTAAACTAAAGTAAAGACCTTTAGCCTAACTATACTATATATAATAATAACCTAAGCAACTTAGCTAGGTTCTTTAATTATAATAAGATAGATAGTAAAGGTTAGTACCTAAACACTATAAATAAATCCTATAAAAATATAAAGATAAGTAATATCTACCTCTTTAATAAGCAAACATTTAACTATATTACTAGAAATAGAAGCCTACACCTTCTTTACCTCTTAAGCTATATAAATAATATAAAGTACTTCCTTACTAATAATAAGAAAGCTATATAAAATAAGCTATATGCCTAGTAAATCTAAAAGAAAAAAGAGTATATTTAAGCTATAAAGGTAAGAGTATAAAAACTAACTAAAGACTTTAACTACACCCCTTAGTATTTCTATACTTAATAAAACCTTAAAAAAAAGTAAACTTATACTAATGCTTTATATATATATAGTAGAGAGTTTGCTATAAATAAAGCTAAAATTATAGTAAATAGGGTCTCTATCCCTTTATAAGATCCTACCTATAACCTTTAGCTTAGCACACTTTACAACACCTTTAGTATCCTTAAGGTAAATAAAATCCTATAAAATACAGAAACTACTACTATAAATAATAGCTAAACCTTTATTAAAAAAGAGAAGAAGGATAAAACTATATATAAAGGAGCGTTAAAGCTTTTATAGATAAGGAGTATATAAGAAAGTTTAAAAAAAGTAGTAAATACCCTTTTTTCTAAAGGTTCTTAGTATAGTAAGCAGTAAGACTAATAGCTTCTAAACTATAGTTAGATTCTAAGAGTTTGCTTTATATATAGATAGGGATATATTAATAGTATAATTATAGGTTTATTAGCTATAGTTAATAAAGCCTACCTTATAGAAATCCTAAACTACTATAGTATTATTATAGCAGAAGTAATAAACCCTTTTACTATAAATAGACTTATTTTTATACCTATATATAAGCTTAAGAGTAACTAACTCTTAGAACTAAAAGATAATATTTACTAACTATAGGCTAATAATACTAAAAGAGAAAAGGTTATAAAACACCTCTCTGCCTCTTTCCTTACCCTATAATAAACTTAAGTAATATAAAGAGATAACCTTAGCAGCTAATGCTAAGATATTAAAGCTTTAGCTAAGGTAATATAGGACCTCCTATATATTATAAATATAAAACTAAATAAACAAAGTAAAACATCCCTTTTATGCTAAGTAATACTAAAGGATGTTAAAAGGTTGTAGGCAATTAGTAACTTAAACGTAATTATCTAACTTAAATCTATAAAGACTAACTAGTAGTATATTTATAGGTAGGTAGCTAACCTCTAAAAGGCTAAGGACTTTTGCTTACCCTTTATAGTATTAGTATTACTAAGAACTGCCCTAAAACTAATAAGCTTTATAGTAATTAACCTACCTTTAGTCCTAGGCGCTATAAACACTTACCCTTTACTTTTCCCTTCCTTTATACTAAAATCTGTATAAGCACACTTAAATTTAGTAGAATCTAAGGAGCTAAAGGCTAAATAATATAAAACAAAAGATACCCTTAAAGGGATTTTTAAGCTATTAGCCCCTAAGGGCAGTAGACTCTACTACTTACTTTTATACACCTAGAAATAGACTTTATATATAACCTTAAACTATAAGTAAATTTAAACAATTTACTAGCTTTGCTTTTTAATAAACGTTAGCTTTAAACTACTATAATTTATAACTAGCTTTCTTTAAAAAAATAAAGGAGATTATAAGGGATAAAGGGAAGCACCCTATAAGGTAAGAGTAATAGAATATTACGCCTTAAGGTAGAATACTTATATCTTTTAGTAAAAGAATTACTAGCTTAGCTTAATTATAAAGTTATAAATAAGGACCTTAATAAGCACTTATAGATTCCTTATAACTTTATAAAAAGAACCACAGAAAGCTTTAACCCTCCTATTATAAAACATAATAATTAAAACCGCGATTTTAGTATATATTTTAGTAATTATAAAGTAAGGAAAAAGTAAGCTACCCCTTAACTATTTACCTTTAGTAACCCTAAAAGCAGGTTTTTCTACCTATGCCTTATAACTTTAAGCTTTTTCTTTCCTTTTTTACCTAAACGCTAAAGGCTATTAATAAACCCTCTTTCTATTACTTTCTTACCTTTAGTATTAAACAAAACCTTTTTTATTACCTTTCTGCCTTTTTTAGCACTAATAAACCCTTCTTTTACCTCTTTTTACCTTACTTAATATCTTAAGTAAAAGTATAATATAAAGCCTACTATAAACCTTAGAAAATAGTTAGTAAAAGAATAGGTTTAATAAGAATATAAGAAGGATATAACTATATATAGAAAGCTTACTAACTACCTTAAAGTAGTAAATAGGCATATTTTATATAAAGACCTCTTTATCTATAAGCTTATATATTCTAAGGTGCCTAAATATATACTTATAGAAGGAATCTAATATATATAGCTTATTAATTAAGTTACTTAGCTTTATAAAGCAATTTCTAGCTGTTACTATAATAGCTTTAAAAGCTATAAACTTAACTAAGTTGTTGCAGAATTAAGCGTAGAGTTACTTATTTAGCTTTAGGATAACACTAAATTAATAGCTATATAGTCTATTATATAGTAGGACCTCTAGCTTAAAATAGCTAAAAACATACAAAAACTATAAAAGGACCCCTTTAGCATCCCTAACTATAAGAGCACTACTAATATAAAACCTACCTATACTTTAGCTTAACTCTTCTTTAATTAATAAACTAAAGTATATATATAAAATACTAAAGGAACTAAAGCCCCTTACCTTATTCTAAAATACCCTATCTACTTAAATAAGGTAGAATATAAGTCCCTCTTTATATAAGCTTACTACTATAAGAAATTAAAGATAACTATTATCTACTAAGAATATAAGCAAACCTTAGCTAACTTTAGTATAAGCCTTAAAAATATTATAAAAGGGTTTACTAAGGATTATAAAGACTTATTTAAAATAACTCTACTAAATATATATTAAAGTACTAAGGATACACTATGCTACTTAGTGCTGCTTATAGTATAAGCTATAGATATTAAGGACTAACGCTAGGTTGTTTATAGTATTAAAATCCTTAGGCTTAATACTATAAGGGCTATAGACACCTATATAAAATACTAAGTGTACTAATATATTATAAAGCAGAATTTCCTTTATTAAAATATAATTAATAATATTTAGTATATCTATAGCACTAAAGGTATAAAGGCAGAAGTAAGCACTAAATTTACACACACCCTTAGAATTAAAACACACATTAACCTTATATAATATAAAATACTTTATAACTAAACAGATTCCTTTAACTATATCTCTATTAAAGCTAAAAAAGCGCTATTCCTAATAGTAAGCCTAAATAATATATAAAACACCTTTAGTATCTATAAGTAACCTTAAAAAGAGAAGCTATTTAATATAAAAATATATAGCCTATATAAAAGAATAATAGGTATATATAAATAGATTTATAGCGCTTTAGTAAATATAAATTAAAAAGCTATTATAATTGTTAATTTAAAAAGAGAAGGCCTATACCTATTAAAAGTAGAAATTGCTATACCTTATTAAAAGATAGTAGGTACTATACTAAAAAGAAGCTAGTATTACTTATTTACTTAAGTTATAGAAAAAACGTATAAATTATTGCTTATTTTACTACTTTAAGATAAAAGAATACTATAGATCCTAAGGAATAGCTAATATACTTAAGAATTTACTCTTATTTCTTCTATTTATCCTTATATAAGATTAATAAACTATATATAAAGGCGTAAAGGTATATGTTTTCTTTCCTTTCTATTAGTATAAAAAATCTACTACTAATGCTATAAATCTTACAGCTTTCCTATATATTTTACTTTAAATAAGATATAAGAACGTATTATTTTATACATCCTTAGCTCCTATTATATAGTAAAAGTCCGCTAATATAAGGCAGACTCTGCTATAGAGTCTAAAGAGAATAATAATCTTAATATATATAACTAAGTACCTAACTGTAACTTTATATATATTATCTTTTATAACCTTTTATAACGTATTGCACAAGCTATGTATGCTAATAACTTACGTGCAGTATCCCGCACGTAACAATTATTAAAGTAAAAAGAGAAAGAAATTTATAATAAAAAGAGGTTTTAAAGGCTAAGTTATAAAAGAGTTATTAAAGTTAAAGCTATACTAATAAAGTAGTTAAAATTAAAGCTTAGTAAGCCTTTATATTTAAGGCTAGATTATAAATTAAAGATTATACTAAGAGATATAAGGCCTACTTAGCTTAAGGTATTTTTTTTAATAATAAAATAGACTTTTAATATAATTTACTTAGGAGAAGTATATAGCTAAACTAAAAGTAACCTTTAAAAAGGTAAAGGCTTTATAGCTAGCTATAGTTATAAAAGTATATAAGCTATTATAAAGCTAAAAAAAATATACTAAAGTATATAAAAAGATATAAAAAATTTTTTTATAAAGCTTTAATACTAATATATATAATTAAGTATAATATTTATATATAATTTTTTATATAATAACTACTTTACTAATTATATTACTATATTTACACTTTTTAATTTATTTTATAAAAAACTATATATATATAGATTTTTCTCTTTAGTATTTTTTTTTTTTATATATATATATAGATTACTTACTAAGTAATAGTACTGTTAAGAAGGGACCTGCTACCTATAATAGGTGGGGCTTGTACACACCTATAATCATTCAAGGGGTGTATTGTACATATTGCCGCGGTCTCAGAAACCCGACACACCGGTTCAGTAGTACCTCCACCACGGGCGATTACGACGACTGTTGATAACGAATTGCCTTTGGCCTTGTTCTCCACGATCTAGTTGCCCACTATCCACGCCCGAGGGAGGACTGAGGTCGAGGTTGCCAAAGTCGGTTCCCCGTCCACGTCGATCCCTGCATGAACGTTGGTGGTTGTAACTTGGCAGTGCCGCGTGGTCGTTGCACAGAAGGCCAGCCCTCCAGAGAGCCGATCCCCGCATCGGCCGGCATTTGGATTCCCCGGATGGCCTCTGGATGGCCGTTGGCACGTGTGTTGTCCGTCCATGAATCCTGCCGTGTCGGGGCGCAAGAATTGAGCCAGATGATCTACAACAAGAAGGCGGGTTGACGGAGAGGGGAAGGGGTGGCGCGGCAAGGAGGGAGGCTAGAGCCCTTTGGGAAGTGGGGCATCAAGAAGCCAATAGGATGTGGGGCATCTTGAGACGGGCCCTGGGTCCAACACTTGAGAGCGAAAAGAGGGGAAACAAAAAATAACGACGACGACGTGCATATCATCTTCTTCTTCCTTTTCCCGGTGGTGCTTCTGCTCATCTGGTTCGTGGAGACGGGCACGAGTCTTGTTGGCGGGTCCTGCGTTGCGTCCCACCTGGTGTCTACATTGTACATAGGTCGCTGTGCTGTTCACGGGGACTGGGGTTTTACCTGCGTGGTATGTACGTGCATATGCATAAAGTTGTTTTGCGAATCTATGTTGTACATATGTATGTACAGTATGTAGCCTTCTGGGCCCCAAGGGGATACATGGTGTTGCGGATGGTCCGTCGCGGCTTACGTGGTCTGCGCTATAGGGGAGCCGTGTCTTCGGCGTCACAGCGACGGCAATCGTCACCCGTTTCCTGGTGGTTTCGCCCGCGGTGGGTTCCTCCGGGTTGGCCTGGTCCCTGTGCCTTGTTCAGAGAACGGACGCAATGGACCAACAACAACGATGATGATGTGATGATGATGATGATGATGATGATGATGATGATGAATAAAAGATTAGGAAAAAAGGAACAGATGGAATGGCTTTCCGCCCAAGAAGACGCCGCCCCTCACGACTCGGCGCCCCAGAAAGCATCCAGCTCGTCCATGATGCGTCCAGGATGCGTCATGACAAAGTCGTGACTCCCCGGCACAACCCTCCACGAGACGTGCTGCTCCCCGCCCACGAGCGGCAGTCCCCGCGCCCGATACTCGGGCTCGTGAATCAACTCGTCCGTCTCGGCAAAGATGATGGCCGTCGTGCCGGGCTCCCTCCTGGCCAGCCCCCTCCACTGGTCGTGCTGGTCCATCAGCGGCGCGTACCGGATGCAGGACATGAAGGCCGGCACGAAGCCCTCGTGGTGCCGCACCATCCAGCGGACGTACTCGATGACGCCCCTCTCCAGGGGCACCGCCTCCTCGCCCGGACCCCGGTGCAGCTTCTCCGCCTCGGCGGCCGCCATGACGGTCGCGGCCTTGGCGGCCCGCGCCGCGATAGGCTTCTGGAGCCGGCGGCCCGTGAGGACGGCCAGGATGCGCTCCGGGACGAAGCCGCTCGAGAAGACGAAGCGGGTCAGGGCGCCAAAGGAGGAGGCGTCGATGAGGCCTGCCGGGGCGAGCAGGACGAGCGACGAGACCATGTGGGGGAAGGCGTTGGCAAAGGGCACGGCGATGCCGCCGCCCAGGGAGTAGCCCAGCAGATGGAAGGCTCGCGTGCCCGTCCAGGCGAGCGGGGAGGAGGCGAGCACCAGGAGAATCTGCGTCGTGTACAGGCGGGCGTCGTGGGGGAGATCGCCGACTCCGTCCGAGAAGCCACGGCCAAAGAGGTCCTTTTTCCCACATTGCTCGGTTTGGGCACCTTGTCAGCTTCCAAAACACGGGCAGCGATGAGGAACCAGCGGGCCAAGGAGACAAACAAGGAAGATATACACGTACAAACAACATGACTCTACACCCTCGCTCCACCAGCGCGTGTGCTATGTGCGAGAGCGTCACGCAGCTGGTGCTTATGCCGTGAACGAGGAGGACTTTGCGCCCGCGCTGCGGCCCGAACTCGTAGGCGCGGATGCTGCCGTACTGTTGTTGGCGTCGTGGGTGGCGTTAGCGGAGGGTTTCTAACAGGCATGGTGTCTGTGATGCTTCATGTCCTTGTGATGCCTGGGCCTTTCTTTCCTTTCCTTTTTTTTTTCCCTTCTTCTCTCTCTTTTCCTCTTCCCCTTTCCTCTTCTTTTCCTCTCCCTTCTCCTTCTTCCTCCTTTTCTTTTTTTCCCGCGTGTGTGTCCATCTCTTGCTGTGGCAAATCACTCCTGGCCCCTTGATTTCAACCCCGTACATGCCTCTTTCCCCTCCGCCCCATTCACCAAGGGAATCCCCCAACATACCGGCGTATCAACATCTCTCCCCCCCGGAAACGACTCCGGTCCATAGACCAGCCCCGCGCCGTCCCCATCGATCCCCTTTATCCCTATCGCCCCGAGCGGACTCTTCAAGACGGCCCGTCGGCGCGGCCAGAGCGCCGCCCTGGCGATGACGAGGAAAGACGCCGTGGCGAGGGCGGTCGTCGTGGCAAGCAGGGCCACTGGCCAGCGTGAGATGTCCATTTCCCGCCCCTTTTCCGCTTTTCCCGTGCTGCGAGGAATGAGCTTCTTGCATGTGCTTTCACGAGCACCCCTTGGCAAGAGAAGCGCTTTGGCTGGCCGCTGAGCGGAGCTGGCATGACGCAGCTGCTCCACGGAGCAAGGCACGTCACGTGGTGGATCCCGGGCATAGAGCGGATACAGCTGCGCTCACATGTACCTGCACCGACATGTAGTCGAGAGACGCGGCAGAAAAGAATAAATCCATTAAAGCGTGGCCGGCTCTCTGCCTCGGCTTCTTTTTTATAGCCTCCTTTACCGTACATACCTACACATATACAATCCATCCATCCTCGCAGACCCTACATCTCGCCCAATTTCACCATCAGAGGCGTCCATGTACATGTATACATACCACCCCGACCCCTATAGCCACCCTACATAATGTGGCCTCTTCATCTCTCCTCTGACCAGAGAACCACCCCTTCAGCCTAGCCCGACCGCTCTCGCCGCATCTCCCAGCTGTTTGGCCAGCCGAATCAGGTTTTCCACAATCGACGGCAGCCCCTCTGGTGTCTGCGCAAAGTTGACGCGCAATATGTCCTGCGCAATGTTCATGCACTCGTATGGAGCATGCAGCGACGCCTCCCCGACCTGAACACTTCCGTCGGCCCGGGTTCCCTTGATCAGCGGCCGGCCCTGCTCGAGGTCGATAAAGCGTTGGATAGCGATGCAGTCAGCGCCATCGAGGTAGACGGGCTCCGCAGCCCAATGCGACGATACGTACTGGTGGCGGTTTGCTCTCGTCACAACCCCATACGTCCAAAGTGTGATCGACGCCTGATGGGCGGCTATGGCGTAAAAGTCCTTTAGGTGACTCGGCGGGAAACATTTGGCATATCGGAGGACTTGGGATGCGCACCAGACTGCTGACCGCGCTTCGCTCGTCGTGATCCATTCCTGCAAGATGGCATACACTCGACGCGCCTGGTCCTCACCCTCCCTGCCCAAGAACAGCTGCAAGTCGTCCATGGAAATGTGCAGGTTCATCATGAGTAGGTGGAGGACTAGGTACTCTCGCGGAGACATGCCCCCCCAGTTCGCCGCCATTAGATGGAAGCTTTGCAGGTCCTTCAACAGCTCCTGGTGGCGGGAGGCTAGTAGGAGATGGGCGTTGCCTCCGAGGCTGCCCGCATAAGACCGAGACTTATGCACCGAGCTGAGTTGGCGATATTCCAATATCAACGACCAGAATCCGTGCAGGAAAATGGATATCGAAAGCTGTGCATCCAAACGCGCATGATTCACTGTCAGAAGATGGATGTCGTGGAACAAATCACCTATCGATGGCGGTCGCTTCGTATGGCCGGCGTTCCTCTCAAGATACTGTGCCTTCCATTCCTCTGCGCTGGGGGCGAACCACAGCTCTCGCGCCTCTGGCAGGGGCAAGCTTAGCTCGGCATAAGATAAGCAGGGATTCGTCAGCGTTGTCATTGACACCTGCGCCTCTCGAAGATAGCAGTGAAAGACTAGCCTTCACCATCATCATCCACGTCAGCTTTTTTTTCCCCCATTTTTCTTCTTGGCTTGTTTGTTCCGGAACCGACGTGTCAACTAACCGTTTCCAATGCTCGCGCTCTACCCACAGCTTCCACTTCTCCTGTAACACCTTACCTTCATCCGACGGGCTTACATGAAGAACCGGGTAGTTGGCTCTCTGGAATCTACCTCGATATCGCATCATCTGCCGGTCTGGTTAGGGATACTTGTTGCCTTTGCGACACCATCTGTGTAGGCTGACAGAATCCACGGAGGTGACGGCTGATACTCACCGTGACAGGAATAGCGAGGTGACACTCGGCAATCTCCATTCTGCGACGGTTGCCACTCCAAAGGCCCAGATCTTGTACGAGGATGAGCGCCTGCACTAGGCTCGAGTTTCTGATGGCGATATTGTTTGCTTCAAACTGTAAAAACCGTCATTAGAAAGCGGGTAAATTCGGCCAAAAAAAGGCGGTTGCAGTCAACGACTACGGCGAGTCAACAATAAAACTAATAACGGACCTTGAATGGTATGGCAAGTCCTGTTTGAGTACGATTAGCGCTGATGAATCTTGGTCCAGCCCTCGGGGCTCTTCCTACCTCCCCCTCTCTCTGTCCGAAACCACAAAAAAAAAAAAAAAAAAAAAAAAAAAAAAAAAAAACTTGTACAGATTGCGAGAAGCAAGACTTACGGACTGCTTCCATAACAGCCATGCCAAATCTCCGCAACGTGGGGATCGGAATCATGACGCCTCCATGAGCTGCCGCCATGGCAATCCAATCGGGCTGTTGCTCATTCAGCTTCCAGGTGGGGAAATGTATCCAAGAGTCTACTTGACAGGCGTGAGACGCCAGAAAGACATGTACCAAGGTGTCCAGCACATCGACCGTGGGAAAAGATGAGGCGACTCGCTCGGCCGTCGACGTTTCACGACATTGCGAGAGTAAAATGGACAGTACTCGGTCTCGACCCGGCTGTTCCAATTTTTCGAGAATAACCCTCTCCAGGCGATCTCGGCTGGTCTGAAACTTTGCACTGGAAGTTTCTCTGGACGGCACGGCACAATAGCCCTGCTCTTTGTATCCGTTATCGTTAGATTTGGGATCCCAGCGCCACGGTGATTCGGTCCATACTCTGACGAGATTTTTCCTCATCTGGCTCATGTCCCGAAAGTTTTCGTGATGGGCGGCAATTTTCTCCATGGCCATGGAACCGCTCATAAAACTGTCCATGTTCCAGGTGTTGAGAATGCCATAGTCTGTGTCGGTCAGTTCAAGATTGGCGTTGTCGCAGAAATTGAGCACTGGCATCCCTTGAAGGCCAACATCCTTGATCGGATCGATTGGCTGCTCGTAGAGCACATCCCGCAGAAAGTCAAAGAAGGACGAATTGTTCAAGTCTAGAATTCCACCACAAGGCTCAACCGGATTTGACGCAAGCGAGCCACTCTGAGCTGATTTGGCCAAAGGTCAGTCGATGGAAGAAAATGGATGTGGGATTTTTTATTTTATTTTTATTTTAATTTCTTTGTCCGAAAAAAACGAGATTTTGCAACGTACACCGATTCGGAGCAATCCTCAGCCTTGCCGTCTGATTGCTCTCTGACTTATACGAAGTAGCTTGAGACTGGGAAGTGTTTGTCACAGCAGGAGGAGCAGCAGCACCCGATATGGAATCAGGCGCACTGAGGACGGAGTCTGCCTGCTCTGGAGACGCGGGCGATGAAGAGTTTGTTGAGCCGGCTGCGTGCTCGCTGACAGAAGAGACACCGACATCTTGGACGGGCACCTGGCCGCTGGCTGATACATGGCCGTGAGGATTGCTCGAGAGAAGTGCGGCTTCCGTGTACACGCAGCTGAGGTTTCGGTTGATACAGCGTTGGCAGGGTTTCGAGTCGTCACACTTGACTCTAGCAGCGGCGCAAGGTCGACAGGCCTGCGACACGCGACCAGCACCATGAGAGATGTTCGTTCGGCGTCTCCTGGAAGGTGAATTATTGTCGTGATTGGAGACGTGGCGACGAAGAAGGTCTTTCCGGGCAAACGACTTTTGACAAATCTCGCAGGAGAATCGACGACCCAGTGTATGGATCTGAACGTGTCTTACGAGATGTTCTGGACGAGAGTACGAGCGCCCACAGTCTCGGCAGGCATAGAGGTTATTGCCTCCATGGTCCTGACGAGACAACGCAGACGGCGCGGAAGCGGAGGTTGTTGTCGTCGGAGTTGTCGCCGAGGCGTGACCAGGCAACGACGCCACCGGTGAGATGGATGCAGATGATGCAGCGTGCGTTAGGGTCGGCGCGCCGTTCCCAGCCGAGAGGGTGAAGCTCCCGGGTTGCTGCGAGGTCGATTGGTTCAAAGTGCCTCGAGGAAGCTGCTGGTGATGCGTCTGGTGATGAAGACCAACATTTGTTGGCGGAGGCAGTTCAGCGTTGGCGGGGAGGCGAGATCCGAGGATCTGAGACAAGGATGGAGCCCTCATGCTGCAGGTAGTAGGTACGGCACTGCACGGCACTGCACGGCTCACGCGCCCAGCATGACCGACGCCGCTCTCACAATTGCTCACGCCGTGATACGCGGATGGTCAAGGATGGAGCGTCGTACCCGGCGCCTCGTGTCGTGCTCTTCTCGATACCGCATGTGGGCTTTTAGCTTTGCGCAGTCTTCCGCAATCTGTCCAGTCTGAATCCCGAAATTATTTCACTGACAGCCCCTGCCGCAAGCCGCCCCGTAAGCAGATTTGTCCAAGAGATGGAAGGCTGCAGGAAACGTCAGCGTTGATCAATTACCTACTTAGGTGGGTTAAGTAGATACCTGGGCAGGTCGAACTAGCAAGAGGTTCATGTCCTGGAGTCCACCCATTGCTTTCAATGTTCCCTAAGCGAAGTGGAGTTGCTTCAACACCTGCTCGCGTGTCTCTTGAAAAAGCGTGACACTGCCGGCCGCAGCTACATCTCCAGACAAAGAGCACTCGCTGGCAAGCTCCCGCTACACATGTGAGATGGTGCCAAAGTTGGGCTACCGGAGCGGCAGCACACTATCCATAATCATAGTGCTTGGATGATGTGCATAGTGTAGGCGGGTAGATGTTTGTGCCCGAGATGGACGTTGGAAGAAGAGAGACCCTGGTACTTGCGAAATGAAACACGAGGAACTTGGAAGACCTTTGCAGCACGATCCCGGTACGCGGTGGGGAGGGTACCAGTAAACCGGTCCTTATCCCTTTGGATGTGCGAAGGCGCCAACGAGGTTGCGGGACCCACATCAGCGCCGGTACTTCAATGCCACCTTTTCTAACTATAGAATGCGCCGCTATTAGATGTATCTATTTGTACTTACTATAATCATAGTGACTCAAGTTATATCCTAGTTAGGTATCTATTAAAAGCTAAGTACCTCCTACTAGGCTTAGTGTGATTGGCTCACTAGCCCTTCTGTGACCTCATTAGCGACTTCGCACATCCAAAGGGATTGTGCAATAGGCCCCTTAGGTTATTTAAAAAGACATGGAGGGCACAGGCCCTCTCCCCTTAGTAGCCACGCACATGTCGTTATGTACTAGGTACCTAGAAGGTAGATACCTAGGTACAGTATGTAGGTGAGTAGGCGTCATAAGGCTAGACCACTATTTGTAGATACCTATTCTTGCTTACTAATTAGGCTGCACTTAATGTACCTTTAGATCCCTCACCCTGCTTGTTCATACCTAGGTACCTAGGTACTTAGGTATTTTACTACTCAAGGAAAGTACCTACCTATCTACCTACTTAAGTAGTACTTCATAGTCATCAAATTAGTAAACGCCTGATTCACTCGGTTCGCCATCATGTAAGCGCCCTCTGATTCGTTCAACTACAACGAGCTTGTCAACTCGCCCGTCAACCAGTCATTCCTTCTCAGACACGAAACGACATTGACGCAAGCGTAGTCGCCCGTGCCCAGAATTCAAGGTCCATCCCAACCTTCTCGAGAAGCTGCCGCCTGGCCGTTTCGAATGGTCCCATCACTCTTGGTAATGCAACTCCTTACCGCATACTCTTTTCTCCAAATGGAACCAGCGACGTCCATCATAAGGCGTGGCTGACTGAAACCCAGGGCCTGCATGCCCCGCAACATTAGCCCAAACTTCCGTGCGGCGATGACACATTTCTTATATTGACACGATACGTTGAACGACTCATCCTTCTCCTTCATCCCTCGTCGTCGGAACCCGAGCTCATCTACCCGCGCGGTCGGCTCTGATGTTGAAGCATGTCAAGTCCACAGGACGGGTCAGGCTCCGTCCATCATGATGACTCAAGGGATGGAGTGAGGATTGTCAGCAGACAAACGTCCCCAACCACTAGCACAACTCGGACTGCCGTACATGCGGATTTGGCGACCACCCAAAGAGAAGCGGCAGAATCCAGCAATATAGCGCACAAGACGGTGCGTACCGGAAAGCAAGACCCCGATGCCCCTTTGCCCGTGCTGGCAACCCGACACACTTCACCACGATCCCCGACGGACAATGGACAAAGCAGAGTCCTGCCAGAAATGGCGTCGCCAAGCTCGTCTCATGGCAATCACTTATCCACGGAAGTAGAAGCCGAAGGCGGTGTAACTGACGAAAACGATGATAACAGCGAGCACCTGACCTTACCACATACTGAGCCTTCGCCTGCTTCTCCTGTTGTACATGTCCCGCAGACCGTCGCCCAGCCAGACGCGGCACGAGTTCAAGTTCAAGGCACACAAAGTCCCCGCATGGGTTGGCTAAGCGTCCAAGAGCGATACATGACAGCTTACACTCGTGTACAAAGCGGAAACGACCGACAGCACGAATCCCACGAACCAGACACGCGTATGAATGCTCCCAACAATGACCATCGTCAGTCCCCAGATGCTGCAAGGCAGGGCGATTCTTCAAGAAGAGAGTCGCAGGACTCCGCTATTGCTCCTTCAAGTGGTGGCATGACTGCTTTGCCTGACTTTTCCCTTCCGAGATGGCAACCAGACGTGGAAGTGACCTTTTGTCCCATCTGCCGCGCACAATTCAGTTTCTTCGTTCGCAAGCACCACTGCAGGTATGTGAGATGCAGCAGCACACGGCACTCCCTCTCTCAGTTACAATCCCGAGGAAAAATTGCAAGGCTAATGCCGAGAAAAGGAAATGTGGGCGAGTAGTGTGCGCCACCTGCTCCCCTCACAGGATCATCATTCCCCATCAGTACATAGTGCGACCGCCGGGATCCGATATCATGATGCCACCGAGGTTGCTCATGGATGGGTTGGGCTCCGGATATTTTGAATCAAACACCTTGTCCGGCGGCGAGCGTGTTCGCCTATGCAATCCGTGTGTTCCCGATCCAAATACGGCGCCACCTCAGAGCCCGTCGCCATCCGTTGGAACGAATCTGCCTTCCTCACATCATAGATCTCGCAGCAGCCTGGCTAGTTCCCATGGCATGGCTCACCCATCGAATAGATATGGGGCAGTATTCACCGGAACAGACAACGTCGATCCTTTGCGACTCTATTCGAGGGCAAGGAGCATCACCATGGTAGGAACCCCCGCCTTCTTTCTTCCTGAGAAAAATTAATGCGCACCGACCGTGGACCATTAACATGACCTAAAGGATCCGACTGCGCAGAGCTCGCCGTCCACTGCTTCATCTGCACTCCACATGAGTGCTCCTGATACGGATGACCGCGAGACATTTCAGCGGCTACTTCGCCGATTCCAGGAAGTCAGGACTGTATCGTCTTCGAGGAACAGTCACGCTTCGTTTGGCTACGACAACGCCGCTTCATCGTCTCGACAACGCGCACTACCACCGCCGCCTCCTATCGCCGAAGAAGACGAGTGTCCCGTATGCCATCATGAGCTACCATCCCGATCTCTACTCAACTTTGAGTCACTCCGGGAAGCTCATATAAACGCATGTGTTCAGGCTCACAGTACTTATGGCAGCCCTCGTCGACCGCAAGGAGAAGAAGCTGCACCGGCGGCACCGCCACGACGGTCGGGCATGTACGCGTATTTGGCCACGGAGAAGGATTGCGTCGACGACGCAGAATGCACAATATGCCTGGAGGAATTCATAGTAGGAATTCCAATGGCAAGGCTGGAATGTCTGTGCCGATTCCACAAGTCATGCATCTCTGCTTGGTTTGTCAATCATCCAGGCAGATGCCCCGTCCACCAACATGACGGGTTTGGGTTTTAGGGCTTGATTTGCGACTGGGGGGCGGTGGGGAAGAGGGCGTGGTCATTATTATTTATCTTTTTATCTCTTGCAAACTGGGCTTCGTTGGCCAAGAGTTAGGCTCGACTCTCGCATGTTTACCCTATTTTTTTTGTCCTTTTTTGCAAGCCAGTCTGAAAGGATATGTTGGCGATGGCGGGAACAGCAGTCTCTTTTGCGAATCGTGTTGAAGGATTCTTTTGCTTTGATATTCGGGTACCTGTTAGGGAAGAACACTACCTTGATTGTGTGCTGGGCATTTTATGGGCGGCATTTTGTTTTCTTCTCAAGTCTTTTATGCATTGCATGCATGTGTGTCGTTCTGTGGACAAGCCTCGATTCGAAAGTGAATTGATTTTTGTGGGATTGTCTAATGAGGACGTATGTATGTCAGTCACATGGTGGAATAATTTGGCCTAGACTTTCGTGCATGGTGTTGATGGCATGGTCCTATTTGGGCCAGATAATTTTAGCTCGCCACTACGTAATCGACGCCCCGCACTTAAAAAAAAAAGAGAGAAAGAAAGAAACAAAGAAAGAGTTTTGCGCGACGACGAGTGGAGAACCCTTATATAACACTTTAATTGAAAACATTTTTAACATGTTCTTTTGTGGGTTGGCTAAGAAATAGGTTATTATGTCCTCACATAAAGAACGGAGAGCTTTTTTTTTTTTCTAGGGATCGCAGCGCAACGCTAGCTGAACTTGCGTCACATCATCCCAACTCGACAGGCATCCTTCCAACCTCCCCATCGTTAGGGACGAAGGAGGAGGTGTGCTGCGTGGATCGGGACCGGGATCGCTTGTGTTTTATTGTCGAAACTCGATGGATGGGGCTTGCGGAGTCTTGCCATGCATGTGCATGGATGCATGCATGAGATGCCCTTGCCGATTTCAGCAGGGCTGGGGTGATGGCCAGCGACTGGGCTGTCTGTCTGCATCAGACTGTTTGTGTCGGCGGTGGTAGGGGTGGGGGGGGGGAGAGTACCTTTGTTCGTTTGTGGGTGTTTTGACGTTTGACGGTTGGCGGCTGGCGGTTGGTATTTACTGATTGAGATTTGGCGACGAAGCTGTCGTGATCAGAGGTTGGCGTGATCTGGGCGGGCCGGCCGTGCTTTTCTCTTGTCTAGGTACTTACCTAGGTAGGTACCTGCCTGCCTACCTACTTCCTAGGTACCTCAGGTAGGTAGGTACGCAAGCAGGTGTATGTACATATGTAAGTACATTATGTACATGTACTGTATGGACGCCAATGATGGAAGCGGGCGGTCCAGCCACACATGCACGATGGGCTGGACGACTTCCATGTCAACGGAACCAGACTTGGGTTCTGGCCCAAGCCCGAGCGCAGGGGTCACAGCATTTCAAAACTTTTTTTGGTGAATCCTCCTGTCCGCAGGTCTTCATTATACGTGGAACGCCCTGGTCGGCCTGGGCCACTTGGGATTTGTTTCGCGCCTGGCAAGTCATTCGTGGCGCAAGGGTGCCGAGAAGCCAAGTCGCCGCGTTCGCATCCAGCAAATCCAAATGCAGCAAAATCCCGCCAGCCCACCCACCGGTCCAACCAGCCCGCCAGCCGGCCAGCCGGCCAGCCCACCATAGCTCGCAGCCAGACGTCGCTCGCTGCATCTGCCATGTCGGGCGACCCACGTCATCCATCCATCCATCCATCCATCATCCGTCCATCCATTTCAGCTCCCCGTGTGCAACCGGACTGGACTCTATTTAGTCGCTTGGCTCGCCCTTCTCGACGGTGCTCCGTCTCCGACGTCCGTCTCCGACGCGCCATTCCTGGACGACTTTGCTCTCGCGCGACAAGCTGCCCGCCCTCAATTGAGCACATAGAAGCTGGCCTTGAGAGGTCGTCTCGTCACATCGTCTGGCACTGCGCCTGTAGCCGGCGATATGTCTGCCTCTGAAGCCCGGGAGCTCAAGCAGCAGGGCGCCGTCGAGGCAGCCCAAAACTCGGCGAGCTCCGTCACCGCCGACGACGCCCAGCGACAAATGGTCGAGCAGTCCAGAAACGCCGGTATACCTGCCTTCACCTTCGATCCAGATGCTTCTCTCGAGGAGAAGCGCGCGCAAGCTCAAGCTGTAAGTTGTCCTTCCGCCGGTCGCCCCGATGGCATCTGCTCCAACCTAGAAACGTAGCCTCATTTGGCATCAATATCTCGGTGCTCCCAAGTATCTCAACTGACGAGGACGCCTCGTCATCGCGCGACGGACAGGCTATCCCCCCCGAGCTCCAAAGAGGCAGGCGTGAAAAGGGCGCTGCCATCATCACCGATGTCGACGATGGCACCGGCCCCGACGAAGAGCTTCCTGAGGCTAGCAAAGCCGGTGTTCTCGACGTCGCCCGAACTGCCGATGGCGGCAAGGACCTCACGGGCACGGATCCCGAGGCTACCGAAGCTCCGTACTCGCGCACTGGATGGGCTCCCAAGTTTGGCTGGGGAGACAATACCATCGAGTCGGAGAGCCTTCTCGATCATGCGACTTGGCTCGAGGGTCAATTGCCAGATAGTCTCTATGGAGGTAGGTCACAAGCAACTCAGGATGAACTCCGGAAATGGACTAGGGCCCCCCGTCCAAAAACTGCATCTCGCTTGCTAATGCTTTTGCAACTTCCGTCAACAGACTGGTATCACAATACCGCCTTGATCATTTTTGCTTGTGTCTCATCATGGCTAGTTGCTGTTTTTGGTGGAGGCTTTTCTTGGCTCATGATCGTTATGGCCATCTGCGCCACGTACTATCGAACCTCTCTGCGTCGCGTGCGACGCAACTTCCGTGATGACATAACTCGAGAGCTTGCTATCAAGAGGCTTGAAAACGACAACGAATCATTGGAATGGATCAACTCTTTCATGGTCAAATTCTGGCCCATCTACCAACCCGTCCTTGCTCAGACCATCATCAACTCCGTCGACCAGGTCCTGAGCTCCGCGACACCTGCTTTCCTTGACAGTCTAAAGCTCAAAACTTTTACCCTGGGTTCCAAGCCGCCCCGGATGGAGCATGTCAAGACCTATCCCAAAACGGAAGACGACATCGTCATCATGGACTGGAAATTCAGCTTCACGCCCAATGATACGGCCGATTTGACCGCGCGACAATTGAAAAACAAGATCAATCCCAAGGTCGTCCTCGAGATCCGTATCGGCAAGGCAATGATCAGCAAGGGACTCGACGTCATTGTGGAGGATATGTCCTTCTCTGGTATTATGAGGCTGAAGATCAAGTTACAGATTCCGTTTCCTCACGTCGAAAAGGTTGAAATGTGCTTTCTTGAACGGCCCACCATCGACTATGTTTGCAAGCCCCTTGGAGGTGACAATTTCGGCTTTGATATCAACTTCATCCCCGGTCTCGAAACTTTCATCCTGGAGCAAATTCATGGCAATTTGGCACCTATGATGTACTCACCAAACGTGTTCCCCATTGAAATCGCCAAGATGCTGGCTGGCACTCCTGTCGACCAGGCAATTGGCGTCTTGGCGCTCACCCTGCACGGGGCGCAGGGTCTGAAGAATTCCGACAACTTTGGGGGAAGCCTCGATCCCTACGCTTCCATCAGCTTCAGTCGCCGTCACGAGCTTGCCCGAACCAAGACCATCGACGACAATGCCAATCCAAGGTGGAACGAGACTCATTATCTCATCGTTACGTCATTCAGCGATACGCTTGACATTCAGGTGTTTGACAAGAACGAATTTCGGAAATCCAAGGAACTGGGCGTGGCAACCTTCCGCTTGGAGGATCTCGAAGAACTCCACGTGCGCGAGAATGAACGCCTGGAGGTGATTGGTGATGGCAAGGCTCGCGGTGTTGTGTCTTGCGATTTGCGATTCTTCCCAGTGCTCGAAAGTGAGACGCTGCCTGATGGAACAGTCGAGCCTCCGCCAGACTCCAACCAGGGTATCCTCCGTTTCACTGTCGAGCAGGCCAAGGATCTGGATGGCACCAAAAGCTTGGTCGGCCTCCTCAACCCCTATGCAGTCATGTTTCTCAACGGCAAAACGGTCCACAAGACCAAGATCCTTAAGCGTACCAACAATCCCATCTGGGATAATGGCTCCAAGGAGATTCTCATCACGGACAGACGCAAGGCCAAACTGGGCGTCACAATCAAGGATGATCGTGGCCTGATCAGTGATCCCGACCTGGGAAAGTATCAAATCAAACTCGACGAGGTGCTGGATTGCATGGCTCAAGGCAAGGAGTGGTATCAGCTCGCCGGCGCTCACACGGGTCGCGTGAAAATGATGGCTCAATGGCGCCCTGTTGCCATTTCTGGCGTCGTCGGCACAGGGGGCTACTCTACCCCCATTGGCGTCATGCGGCTTCACTTCCAAAAGGCCACGGATTTACGCAACTTCGAGTCGTTTGGCAAGTCCGATCCCTACGTCCGCGTTTTGGTCTCCGGAATTGACAAGGCGCGAACCGTAACATTTAAAAACGACCTGAACCCCGAATGGGACGAAATTCTCTACGTTCCCGTCCACTCCCCACGCGATCGGCTCTCGCTTGAAGTCATGGATGCCGAGAAGATGGGCAAGGACCGCAGTCTTGGCTCGGTGGAGCTGTTCGCGGGTGATTATGTCCACCAAGACGAAGTCGGCGAATATATGGTGCACGACAAGAAGACTCCTCGGTCCGACGGCTTACGGCTGCACGGCAAAGGCATTGTCAAGGGCACGCTTTTCTACACAGCCGCGTTTTATCCTTGCCTCAACGTGGCCGATCCCGAAGAGGAAGAAAAGGAGGGATCTGACAAGACCGACACGGCTGATGAGACACCACGCGCCTCGGTAGAACGAGCTTCTCAGGCTGGCAAGTTCAGAGCTAGCCTCGACACCTCACGATCGAGTCTTGACAACAAAGCCAATGGGGTTGACATGGCAGAGCCGGACGCGAGCCGCTCATCAACCGAGAAGAAGGGGCCGCCCAAGGTCAGGCTCAGTCCGGAGGAACTCCTCAAGCACGAGAGTGGTCTCCTCATCTTCCGTCTTCTTGAAGCCGAGTTGCCGGAAAGCCAAAGCCGACTTGAGATTTTCGTAGATGACATGGCATACCCTTCCTATGTCTCCTGCACTGCTCCGAATCGGACGCACAAGTTTGACGAGATTGGTGATTGTGTCATTCGTGAGCTTGACTTTTCCCGACTTACACTCAAGGCTCGCAAGAAGGGTGATGACAAGGAGCAAACGCTGGCTCAGCTTACTGGAAACACTATGGAAACACTAAAGCAATGCCTGGTAAGTGCAACCATGAAGGGGTGTGAAGGGGGTCAAAGGAGATGAAGACTCCTTTTCCTTTCCTTTCCTTTCCTTTTTTGCGTTCTTCTTCTGTTATTCATCTTATCTTTCAAGATTGCTAACGCCATGGATTTCTCTTCACTCATCCATAGAACAATCCTACTGTCCTCAAGCTCAAAACGGACGAAGGCAAAGGTGGTTGGGTCAAGGTCAGCCTCAAGTACATCCCTCTCAAGATGGAGTTGGACCCCAGCGAAAGTATCAACAACATGGGCAACCTTCGTGTTGATGTCTTGAATGGTATTGACCTCCCATCGGCCGATCGGAATGGGAAGAGCGATCCCTACTGCAAATTCGAGCTCAACGGTGAAGAGGTGTACAAGACCAAGGTCGTCAAAAAGACGCTCAACCCTGTTTGGAACGAATTTTTCGAGGTGTCTGTCCCATCACGGACGGCTGCCAAGTTCAAGGTCGACGTGTTCGACTACGACTTTGCTGATAAACCAGACTTCCTCGGCGCAGCGACCATCAACCTGGATAGCATCGAGCCGTTCAAGGCCAGCGAGTTCAGTTACATGCTCGATGGCAAGTCTGGCACCATTCGTCTGCGTCTTCTCTTCCGACCCGATTACGTAACCCGAAGCATTCATGGAACGTCAACGTTTGCCGGGCTAGGTGCACCTACCAGAATCGTTACTGGCGTTGCTGGTGTACCCATTAAAGGCGGCGTGGCTGTCGCGGGAGCCGTTGGCCACGGTGTCGGCAAGGGCGCGTCCTTCTTGAAACGCGGGATTATGGGTAGCAAGAAGGAAAGAGAAAATGGAACTTTGCCAGAGACGCCCGAGATCCCAACCCTGGTAACTATGGCCAGTGACGGCGAGGCTGCCCCCGACTCTGGTCTGAGGAGAGCCAGCGGCTTCTCCGAGCCGGCAGAAGCGTCCCAGAGCATACCGACGTCGCACCATGCATCTTTCGGCCACACGCGCACGAGGAGCATTGCTGCGTCTTCGGTCCACAGCACCGCTCCCGGAAGCGGTGCTACAAAGGGTACTGCCACTGTGACAGTGGTTAGTGCCTCGGGCTTTCCAACCTCTACGGATCTATACATTGTGTTGTCCCAACTATCGCCCAAGGAGAAGGTCCTTGGCAAGACTAAGCACTTCAAGTCATCGAGCGGGCAATGGATATTTGAGGAAACCTTCAAGCTTACTTGCAGTCCCGACACGCAGTTCAAAATTGAAGCCAAGGGCGATCACTTCATTGGAAGCAGCGACGAGCTTGGAGAGCACATTTACTTCATTGACGACTCGGGAACCGGCGCTGCAAAGGAACTGGGCATTGGAGAGGGCACAGTCACAGTCAGGAGTACATTTCAGCCGGCCGATATGGACGCACCCGATACGCCAAAGTCACACGTGAAACGGGGCTTCTTGAGCAAGCGAGAGGCTCGGACGAGCCGAGAGACAACACCCAACCCCTAGATGGGGGCTGCTGTTTTTTGGGTATCTTTCTGAGAGCGTCGTCGCACACAGGGTTAAGCAACCAAATGCGTACAGGCTGTGCCAATGCGCTTGCTTGAGCGCTTGAGCAGAGTCACGTCAAGTTTCTTTGTTTCTCTCTGTATCTCTTTCTCTCTATTTTTCTTCTTTTATTTCTTTATTCTTTCACTCGACGATTCTTTTTCTTATCACGACTGGTTCGTTTTTTCTTTCTTTCATTACCCCTTATGGTGGAGTGTGTATCGATTTTGGATTATCCTTTTTCTATAGCCTACCCTTGATATCTCTTTTCTCTCCTTGTTTCGGTGCGTCGTTGTCTCTTGTTCTCCTATGTCCTGCTGTTATTGCTAGTTAATTTTTTTTTTCGTGTCTGTTTTGACATGTCTTCCCGCCCTCCACGGCCACAGAGTCTCTGATGGGTCATGGAGGAGCAAAAAAGGGAACAGGTGCGACTGTCGTTGGTCGGACTGTGGAAAGAAAAGGGGGTAGGCAAGACAGCGGCAGTCGTATGACGGGATCTTATATGTATGCTAGTTGAACATGTTTAATTTGTTATGTATTCCGCGCTGGGGTATTGCTGTCGATTGCCATGACTGCGTAATTGCCCACCATGGGCGACAAGTCACGATATCCAGACGTTCTGTCTGTCGAGTCGGTCAGGCACCAAGGCAGCAACCATGCTAGAGGATGACCAACACACGCAGGTGCCATTTGTGCGCTCCGATTGGCCAAAGCTCCTGCACCCAGTCCGGTCAGTGACGCGCGACAACAAAGCTGCCTGCTTCCTGAACCTGCCAACGTTATCGCCAGCAAACCCGCCCTCCGTCTTCACTGGGGCCTTTTTTTTTTTTTTTT
>SRPV01000128.1:0-35200 GCA_018360135.1 Claviceps sorghi | reverse complement strand
TTTTTGATACCTACATGAGCATGAGCTGTATGGCCAAGATGGGTGAGGGCCGGCCAACGCTCAGGTCCAGTACTCTCGTCAAGCCACCATAAAGATGAATGAGAGTTGCGCAGCCTTCTATGTGAGGCCGCCAGGTCGGGCTGAGAAGCGTGAGCTGCTCGGAATGTCAGCAGCATGTACGGCTTGTGCGTTGGCATGCCCAAGCCGCAAAGACAAAGGAAACAAAAGGAAAGCGTTGGGCTGGATTTGCGTACCTCGACATGCAAAATGTCCATGATCCTATAAAACACGTCGATACATGGCTCCGGACTTGCGATGAGGCGGTTCACTCTCGAGAGAGAGTGCGACATGTGGTAGTAGAACCTGGCCCATATATGGTCCAGCGACACAAGTTGATCAGGGGCCGGTAAGACACCTCGATCCCGACAGGCAGTCTTTATACGGTGTGCAGTGACGACCATAAGGAAGCTATGTTTGATGATAACGGTCGGCGCCGCAAGATATTGGTTATCGTACTCGCTTCCAGCGAGGGAATGGGAAAAATGCTCCGGAGCCATGACCTGATATACTGTTGAAAAAAAGGGGTGGTCAGTTGACAGCTCGTTGATGGTTTTGCGTCTTCTTCTCTTTTGTTCTCTTTTTATTTATTTTTTAATTTTTTTTTATTTTTTTTTCTTTTCCCCTTTCTTCCTTTATCTTCTTTTCTCTTTTTATTAGTTTTTAATATTTTTTTTTTCCTCTTCTCTTCTCTTCTTTTCTCTTTTTATTAGTTTTCTTTAAAAAAAAAAATCCTTTTTTTCTCTCTTCTCTTCTCTTTTTATTAGTTTTTAATTCTTTTCTTTTCTTCTTCTTCTTCTTCTTCATCTTTCTTTATTTTTCCCCCTTTCCTTTTTTTTTCTTAAGGGGAAAAAAAAAAAACATCGACGGATAAAAAAAAGGTGGTCAACCAACAGTATCTGATGCCTTCCACGACATCCCAATTCGGCGGCTTCGGGCCCGGCGTAATGGTTCTGCATGGACTCTCCGACTCTCTCTTCAACCGCGTAGCCAGCTCCAGACAATGCGGGGTGAGTGCAACATCGGACGTCCGCTTGGCCGAGTTGTCCTGGGCCTCGAGCTTTGCATTCGACTTCACTGGCCCGGCGCTCCCGGTCTTGGTGTTGGCCGTCTTGGCGGGTGTCGGAGCGGCGTACTCGCACCATCGCCCCCGTGTTATGCATTGCTTGCAGTACGGCTTTGTCTCATCGCATTTGACGCGTCGGGCTCTGGGTAGGGGGCGTCTCGGGGTCAGTTCCGACGTCTGAGGCTCGACAAAATGCCAAGGAGGGGGGGGGAACGGGGAGGGAGGGGGGAGGCGAGAACAGAGGCCTGGCACGGGGAGACGGCGACTAAGACAGGTGTCTGGACGAACCGACAAGTTTTGCAACCTGTTGTCACCTTTGGTGCCCACCGCTTCTGTCGGGGCTTGCTGTTGCTGTTCCCCGGAGGAGGCTGCGATCTTGTCTCCTGGGTGTGGAGCGGGATCGCCCTTCCGCGGGCATCTCGCAAATTCTCCGTCGAGTCTTCTCGCTTCATCATCTCGGCGGCATCGTTCGCGAGCCTGTAGGGTGTTGCGTTGGTCGGTATCATGGCTCGAAGCCGGTTCGTTCGCTTCGTCGACTCTAGCATGAAACGCGCTGCACTAGCGGGGGATACAGTACAGTACAATCCCTGAATGATTTTACACCCAATACCTGCCCCACTACCTCCACTAAGCTCCACCTTAGGTACTAAAATTAGTATATTTTTATTTATATAAGCTTTAAGCTATTAATAATATATAAAGGATTTTTAAGTTATAAAAACCAAAAGAAAAATATTATATTTATAAATATATATATTTATTTAATTTATATATTTATTATTCCTAAAAAACTATACTAATTTCTGATTGGACTAACTAGCCTAGGGTCACCCTAGTTATGTACTGTTGTAAAATTAAACAAGGATTACATTGTACATAGGTCCTAGCTCCTGCGCGAGGACCGAGAATCCAATTGGATTCGCTGGTGGGGCCCTTCCCCACCCACCACGCAGCGTTCGTTTAGCAGCCATACTTTGGCTTACCGCCCGTTGGCTTCGCTTGGCATCGTCTGAGACCCATTGTCCATCGTGTGTACAATGTTGCACATTTCCTGCACGCAAAGAGGGTGTCGAGACAAAACGCGGGGGCCTCCTGCATCCCAAATCACAAAGGCGGCCGGGGCGCAGACGACTGCTGCTGTCACATGTGGTGCTCTTTTCGGAGCAGAGCGTTCAACGGCAACCTTAAACGTACAAAAATGCAACCACACGTGCAGCGTCAATCGTGTCCGGTTTGCCGATGCTGTTGAATAAAAGGTATACACAGAAGTAGGAAGAGGTAGACAACGTAGATGATATCTTGGTCAAAGTAGTAGGTGAGCAATGATCCATGTCTGTCCCGCTTCCGGCTCAGTCGTTTATCGCTCTCTAGCCATCTCGCATCACTGTCTACACAGCCCAGTACACCTCAATCCTGACGCTGTCAACAGAATTTACCCATCCGGGAAATCGCGCTTTACCCCAGATCGTAATCACATCGCCCATGCGTAGGTTCCGCACAAATGAACCATCTCCTGTTGCTCGCCCACGTCCCTGGTTTTCGAGTGCTTTCCCCTCATCTGAATCCGATTTCACATCATCCAAATATGACCAGGTAATTGTGTGCTCTTGCCATTCCCGCGTCGCGGTCCTATTACACTGAATCTGCCATTCGGGAGGTCCCTGCAAAGGGTGAATATACGTGTACTCGTCTTCGGCGTTGTCGGCTTCGGCGGAGTCGCCTTGGTTCCTGCCACTGGGTTTGTTGTGCCCGGTATTGCTTCGTATCATGGCAATCTTTGGTTGAATGGGTCGCAAACCACAGACAGGAAGTGCTGGCTTTGAAGCTTCATCGAGTGAGGAATGCGCATGGCCTTGAGGACATCGTTGTCAGCATTCTGGTTTTGTGTTATTACTGTGGAGCAAGATCGACCAACATGTTGCTTCGGAATCAAACCGTTCAAGGCCCGCTTCAAACCACGTCCAAGATGCCTCGTAGGTCCCCCTCTTTTCTGTTGGACCGCCCCAGCCCTGATCGTGGCTCCTTATTTTGAAGACAATCTTACGGGCCGGGTTCACGAGCCGAGGTGTTGGATACCTGGCCAGTTTAGAAAAGTACGCCGGGTCGCAATCGGTTTTATGCGGTAGAGGTTTGGCATGGTGTGTATCGTAGGCCTCTTGGCTGGACGTGGAATCTTGTCCATCGATGCCTGTCAAGCCCAAAGGATACGAACGAAGCTATTACAGACGGCAATATACACATACATATTTGTATAAATGTCAGCGTATCCCGACACCTCGATATTTGTAACAACCATAAGCAGCGACTACTGACCAGAAATTTGTTTTCCAAGCGGGACGCCCCGATGATGCGTAGTTCGTGTTGCTGCTGTGCACGGTAATCTATTACGTTGGTAGAATGGGCCCAGTATTCGGCCATGTCGAATATCGAATCCACCAGCTCGGGTGGCAGCTTCAGAGACCGAGTGAGCATGATATGAGCAACTATAATATCGATCGGTGTCGGGCGATAAAGGTCATCTTCTGGGTCTGTTTTGTCAGAAGGCTGAGGAGCTGGCGGCTGCGAGGGCTCAGACTGGTGCATTCGCCGAAAGCGATGCAGCAACAGGTTCGATGGAATGTGCGCCATGACGAAGCTCAGTAGAACCACAAAGCCAAGATACTGTATCATATATATATATATATATATATATATATGATCTTGGCAGAAGTTCAGGTGAAGAGTAAAAAGGTCTTTTTAGATTGCAGCCGTTCGAATAAAAATACGACACCATTACGCATCTAGCAAAAGATGGACTGCTGACGATACGATGCGGAAGAGGAGATTCAGGGGTCGTGCACCGACTGGGCAGTGATGACGACTCAGCCTCCTGACATCAACTGGTGACGTAATCGCAGGCTGCGGGGCTTGAAATACATACACCTGGACAAGGAAATTGATTTTGGTTATCTACTATCGCAGTACTAGGTACCGAGATAAATAAGTACTTAAGTACCTATAAACCTGGATAATATTGCCTATTAAGCCACGTAGAACTTAGTAGAAGCTACCTACCTGGGCACCTACCTCGGTACGTGCCTAAGGTACTTTCTTAGGTACCTTACCTAATAGATACATATGCCCTTTACCCACTTGGTTCTACCAATCGTCGTTCAAAAGACCCCACACCTACATCGGGTCGTTCGTCATTAAGTGCGGCATAAGTGGGCGTCTAGTGTCAGAAGTTAAGTATCCCTTTGGGTGCGCCAAGGCTCGAAGCCTACCTACTTCTTACTGAGGCAAATACAGGCTAGATAAGGAATACTTAGTTTCCTGTGGGGGCTACACGATAATAAAAGCCACCGAGATTCCCTTAGTACAACAAGCTACATTGAGAGGGGTGTAGCTCGAGGCGAAATATTAAGGATTTTTTACGTACCTAGGTACCTACTTACTTAGCTGTGCAGATGTGGGGCCTGTGACCTTGACCTCTTTGGCGCCTTAGCGCATTCTAGGAAATGGTTTATCCCGCGACACAAGAGCTCTCTATTCAGTCTCAAGTCATGTCCTGTAAAGCCGTCACCTGGTACCCTTGCCTAGCTGCGCCCGGTTTGAAAAGTGAGTATGCATGGAATGAGCATATCCTATTCGTCTTACGGTGAATGGTGCCGCGCATGACAGGCACGTTCTTGGATGCAGCAGATGACGAAGGGGGACCCTTGAATGCAATTCCGGTTTTCGAGCTTGCTCCCTCACAACCTTGCATACCCCTTTAGAAGCATCTGCTGTCTTGAGTCGTTAGTAAAAACACGCCTCGTCCGTGACACAGGCCTAGGTGGTACAAACCCGGCGGCTGAGAAAGACTTTCGCTCAACTGAACTTGTTCGACAATTTCTCCGGACCAAGAGACCATTTCATGATTATACAGTAAGCAGCTTGGTCTGAAGGGTTTGATGAGGGCATCAAGAGAACTCGGCGGCGCCGACGGCGATGAAGCGACTAGCAGACCAGGAAGCTTTAGTGCGTATCTATCGGTAAAACAGGAGGGACAAACCTCTCAGGGTTTTTCATATGGATGCCTTCCTAGTTACACGACATGATTGGACATCAAGACTCAGCTGGTCCATGGTTGCAAGACAAATAAGCTGGCTCACCCACTCGTTCTAGAACGGCAATGATGATTCGCGACCATCTTAAGAATTTGACGTCTTTGGCAACAGAAATACAGATTCTGTTCAGCTCCGATAACGCGTTTCATGTGACTGATGGTGAACGGGAATTTGTTGTCAGAAATGAGTTTGGTGGCTACTTCGAGATGTCTGGTCGGTGCAACCTCCGATGACTTGCGCAATCACGACCCCTGACGCATTCATCGGGAATAGGCTTTTTTCGGCCAGTCTTGGGCATACAGTCTTGGGCATACAGTCTTGGGCATACTTGACCAAGACCGCGGAAAAATGGCGATAAACGTGGGGATTCTCCGACCAGGAGGGTGCACCAGTCGCAACGTGATCCATTGGACCCCAAAAGCCATCAATGCAGGGGCCTACTGCACACAGAGCGTGGTAGCCGATCGGGCAATCCGCAGATACTCAATCTCCCAATCTGCTCACAGTACCCGAATGCGACAACGGGGGCGTGCAGTTGTTGGCATCATGTCGAAGGTGATATCGAGGGCCTGTGGTGAGGCTGAAAGGAACCGGGAGGCGACTTGATTCTAGATTTCCAGAAGGCCTTGTCTGACGGCGTAGAATCCTCGGACGCTCTCTCGGCGGCACACAAAGACGTTCGTGAAGACGTTTGTAAGGACAAGAACGGATCACCCTCTTGATGCCGAGCTGATATGCCCGAGAGGCAAACCCCGGATGGAGCAATGCCAAGAGTCACGAAGATGCACAGCGGAGCTGTTTGCACGGTGGACGGACCCCAGGTCAAAGTTCACCAATCATGCTTCAGGGCTCCTGCCCTCCAACAAGCCCCAGTCCACTAGGCAGTGTTGGGTGTGGGCAGCACGCGGACTCATCAATGACAATAACCACTGGCCAGACCAGACCGGACCAGACACATCAGGCACATCAGGCACATCAGGCACATCGGACGAAATCTTCGGCCCGAGACGCACAGACCAGCTTGGTTCTTCCCCTCACCGCGCTCTTCACCTGAGCCCATCAGAGCCCTCCATGTCTCCACTCCTCCTCCTCCGACAAAGACCCAAGAAAACTCGCGCTCTGCTTCCTCAGCCACGCTTCGTCACACCTCACACGACTTCGGACAGAGCTAGCGGAAGCCCAAGTTGCACAAGGCCTCTCTTTCTGACCGGGCCGCGCCCTCAGTCCTTGTTGCTTCCACCATGCACAGAAAAGGTGCCACATCCCAACATGGTTGCTGTCCTGCGATGACCGCTGCTTCCACGACACAGGAAATGTCGGGATCCCGCGTTGCCGCGGTCCCAGGACACCAGGACGCTCGGGGCGAAATCTGGCCATGGTCTGTCGAAGCCTCTTGCCTCCATGTCTCCTCCATGTCTCCTCCATGTCTCGATATAATGCGACCTCTTGCCATTTCCAGGTGTCCTCTGCTACCTACCCATCACACCGTGGGGTGGAATCACACCAACGAAAACTCATGAGAAGCAGAATCCCCGAACCAAGTCCTGTCGTGACTGGAGTCCTTCCGGGAATGAGGCCAATGTCCTCCGCACGCTACCGCTGCTGCATCACACAAAATGTCAGCTCGACGACAGGAGCAATCAAATCCAGTGTGGCGAGGTTGCACGACGATAGCATCGAAGCATGAAATGCGCTCCGCTGATGCGCTCCGCCGCGTGCATGTTGCCTTGACTCTCTGCCCAGCGAAAAGATCAGGCGGACGGGGCTCTTTTGTTTTTTCCTCTCCGTGTCGTTTGACTTGTCCAATTGATGTTTGGCTGGCTGAACGATAGGCCGCCCTACCTCAAATGGCTAGGTGATTTGGAGTTTCGAAGAAATTGAGATGCATACACATTCGAATGAGGCTGCGCTTAGCCGTGCTTCTTACTTGGTTGGCTCACGCGTCCGCATACTAAGCTCTCTCTCTGACCCACCTTTCGCGCCCCAAGCCCACAATCTCGCCCAAAAGGGACTAGAGCCACCATGGCGTCGAGCTGTGTAAGTGTGACAGACGGACATGCGTAGGGGATTAAGCTTGATCCAAGCTCTATCTAGGAGAGGCTTTTTTTTTTTTTTTTTTTTTTTTTTTAAAAAAAAAAAAAAGGTAGAAAAGTCAAAAATAAAGAAAATTTCGCTCATGAGACCTCATGCGACAGTTCTCTTTCGTTTTTTCAAGTGCATACCTTTCGGAAAAGTTTTTTCTCGACTCTACTAACAGCTCAGAGCTTTTATATTTCATCCTCTCCTGCTGCATCACTTTCTCGAGCTTGGTTTTTGTTCTTGTTTCAACAAACTCTCACCTTTTTTCGGCATCGTCTCGTTCCCTTCTTCTATTCCTACTTCATTTCCGACTTTTTCGCAACAGCTCAGCATCGACTGAGCTGTTTTGTCGCAACACTGGAGGACATCTTGCAACCGCATCAAGCAGTCGTGGCGGCGACTGGGGCATCACAGCTACAAGTCTCGCGCTTTAAACCACCATAGAGTTCATCTTTGGCAACTAGGGTTGTCAGTCGTCCGTTCTCTTTCGTTCCTACCAAGCCCTGCTGGTCGTCCTCAGAGCCCTCGCGTTCTCGCGATAAAAAAAGTCGATACTGGCATGAAGATTCCTTGATTCCCGACTGGAAATCTCTTACGATGCGCTCTCCCACTACTGGCCCACGAACCATGATGGCTCGATGGACCTCACGCCTTGGATTCAAGCGAGACCTCTCATGGCGCGCAGATGTGTCATGGCTCAGAGCTCCCTCGCATGCCCAGGACACTTCTACGGAGGCTGTTCTCACGGCCTTTGCAGGAATGGAGCCGGATATGGTGCTCGATCATTTGCAGACTCACCGAGACGGACTATCAGACGAGCAAGCTGATATCCGCCGATCAATCAAGGGACCAAATATTCTCCCGACGCACACCGCGCCCTCTTGGATCATCACTCTCCTCAAGGCCATTCCCAATCCGTTCAACATTCTACTTATCGTGCTGGCCGTGCTGAATGCTGCAATTCCACCTGGATCTTGGGTACGTGAAAACCAGCGGCGCCACACACTTGAGGTCCATCTACTGACTCGTGTCGCCCAATGTGTAGAAAGGTTTCACCGTTCTCGTCGTCATGGTCGTTATTTCGGTCTTGGTTCGATTCTGGCAGGAATATCGCAGCAGCGTTGCTGTCTTTAAATTGCAGGCGTCTGTTTCGACCAACCTTGAAGTTCGCCGCCAGTCTAGCATCATCCTCGAACAAAAGCTGTCTACTCCAAGCGAGTCAGCCTGCAAAACTGTTCCGGAAGCTGATCTAGTGCCCGGTGACATTGTCCTTCTTTCTCCCGGATCTGTCATGCCCGCCGACTGCTTGATTCTCGAATCATCCTTTCTTCGCGTCAGTCAGTCAACATGGACGGGAGAGAATGACCCTGTTCCTAAGACGGGAAATATTTCGGGCGAGAAAGGGGCATCCTTGTTTGATCTGAGCAACATTGCCTTTATGGGAACCAGCGTCATATCTGGCAATGGAGTCGCCCTGGTTCTTCGGACCGGAGCTGGTATGTGACATGTACTATGATGAAATTATTCCACGGCGCGAATGCTAACGCACGCACCCGTCTGGTACTAGACGTCCTCATCGCAACCATGGCCAAGGAACTGAAGAAGCGACGAGAAACCAACTCCTTTCAGCGCGGTATTCGACACGTTAGCTACATGCTCATTGGATTCATGCTCACCATGGTTCCATTGGTAAGATCAATGCCACACCTCCTCCCTGCGCTCCCAACCTTCCGCCACCCGGGACGCCCTTTTCTCTTGTCAATTTATTCCAACAATCAGTGCATTTGCTGATAGCACCAGGTGCTGGGTATCTCTGGGTACACTACCAAGGACTGGCAGAATGCCGCCTTGTACAGCATCAGTGTTGCAGTCGGTCTAGTTCCAGAAATGCTTCCCGCCATCGTCAATGCGAACCTGGCCCGTGGCGCCTACGTCTTGTCCAAGCTGAACGCCATTGTGAAGCGGCTGGACTCGGTTCAAAATCTCGGCGCTATGACTGTTCTATGCAGTGATAAGGTAGAGTATTCTCAAAAAAAAAGAAAGAAAGAAAGAAAAGAGAAGAAAAAAGAAGGGAGAAAAAAGAAAACGGAAAGAAAAAGAAAAAAAGAAAAAAGAAAGAAAAAAACAAGCTTATACCCTTTCATCTTTATCCCGACAACATGCACATATGACCTTCCAAGCCCCCTTGCCTAACCTTTTTGCACAGACAGGTACCTTGACGAAAGATGAAATTACTCTCTGTCATTATCTCGACTACACTGGTGAAACCAATGTCGACGTTCTGAAGCTAGCCACTGTCGATTCTGTTGTCCAGGGTTCCAACGGAAACAACATTGACGGCGCAATCATCGAACACCGAATGGATGACGGTCGTCCCGTCGACATTGCGCAGTATGAGAAAGTGGCCGCCATCCCGTTCAATTTCGAGCGCCGCAGATCTGCCTGTGTCGTCAAGGGAGCGACGCGCACAAACTTGCTCATTGTAAAGGGTGCCTTCGAAGAGGTACTCCGCATCTGCTCTACGGTGCGCCAGGGCGGCGTGACGCTGCCCTTGGACTTCCAAAAGAAACAAATGCTTGTTGCGCGGGCCAACGCATTGAACAAAGACGGCTACCGGGTTCTTCTCGTTGCCGAAAAGAAGGTTGGTGAAGTGGACATGCGAGACGAGGACAGCCTGCAGGAGCTCGAGACAAACATGGTTCTCGAGGGAATACTCAGCTTCATCGACCCGCCAAAGGATGACGCTGCTGAATCCATTGCGCAGCTGAGGGACCTTGGTGTAGAGGTCAAGGTTCTCACGGGGGACGCGCTACCCGTCGCCGTCAACGTCTGCCAGCGTCTCGAGCTCATCAGCCGCGATGACGTGGCGGAGAACGATGATGTACAGGCCATCACCGGACCCGAACTGGCTCTTCTCGAGGGCACAGACGAGTACGACTCGGTGGTGAGGACGTGCAAGGTCTTTGCCAAGTTGACGCCCAGCCAAAAGGCCACGGTCATCGGTAGCCTTCGCAAGTCCGGCCACTGCGTTGGCATGCTTGGCGACGGCATCAACGACTGCATGGCGCTGCGAAGGGCAGACGTCGGCATCTCGGTCGAGTCCGGCGCAAGTGTGGCAAAGGACTGTGCCGACCTCGTGCTGACGGAGAAGGGCCTGCACATTATGGTTTCCAGTGTGACGACTGGGCGACTAACTCACGGCAACACCATCAAGTACATCAAGATGGTGGCTTCTTCCAATTTTGGCAATGTCTTTAGTATCCTCGCTGCTGCGGCCTGGCTTCCATTCACTCCGGTATGTTGGAACCGGACTCTTCCTTTTCTGGAAATACATTTTATTCTCTGCAACACGCACCTAACGATGGGCATTGCAAACAGATGGTTTCGATTCAACTCCTGGCACAGAACTTGCTGTACGACATCAGTCAGATTGCCATTCCTTGGGATGTCGTCGACGCAGAATATCTCACGACCCCCAAGAGCTGGAAAACCTGGGGTACGCTTCCCCCCCCCTCCTACACTCCCGCATACACGCACCAGACAAGCCGTGCTCTTGTCACGTCAAACGTGATACATGCTCACTTGTCCCTTAGATCTCCTTCGCTTCGTCATTGTGCTGGGCCCCACCAGCTCGGTGATTGATATCCTCACCTTTACCCTCGGCTGGTTCTACTACGGCATTCGAAACGTCGACAACGACGAGGCGGTGCGCATGTTTCAGACGCATTGGTTCCTGCAAGGGTAAGAAATGCGTTTTATCCGAAACGAAAGAAAAAGAAGGGGAAGAGGGGAACCCATTCATCACGCCGGTGCTAACACATTTCTCCTAGCCTCCTGACCCAGACGCTCATCGTCCATCTCCTGCGAACGGCCAAGCTCCCGTTTGTGCAAAGCCGCGCCGCGCTCCCCCTGGCCCTATCCACGGGAGCCATCATGGTCATCGGCTTCGTCATCACCTGGATCCCTCCCATCCAGCGTGCTCTGAGCTTTGCCCAGCCCGCGCCGACGTACGTCGGCTTTCTGATTGCAGAGCTGCTGCTGTACTGCATCGAGGTGCAGATTGTCAAGATGATCTACATCAAGATCTTCAAGACTTGGTTGTGAAGAGAATCACTGCGTGATTTTTTTTTTCTTTTTTCTTCTTTTCTTTTTTCTTTCTTTTTTCTTTCTTTTTTTTTTTCTTTTCTTTTTGGCAGAAGAGGTACATCGGGAATGCAATGTTATTGGAAAAGGATGTGACAAAAAAAAAGTACACATGTGGTCTGATCTACGTCGTCCACCCAGCTCAGCTGCATTCTCTTTGGTCTTTGTTTTCCCAAGGGCAAGTAGGGCATCTCAACATCCCCCGTAAAGGCCGCATAGAAGCTCCATCTGCCTCGATTTCCTCTGCACGAATTCGGTTTGTTTTTTTTTTTTTTAAAAAAAAAAAAAAAAAAAAAAAAAAAAAAGTTGGTCTTGTCCGCTGGACAGGCAGTGTTTGTCGTGGCGCGCCATCATGTTTTGCCGTGTCGCGTTTCGTCCCCGGGTGAGCGCCACGGACGTCTTTCCGGAAGCGCGTGGGGGCGGACTCGTGTTCGTGTTTCGTTTCACGCATGTGCCCGGCTCGACCCATCATGTCCATGCCACCGACGCCAGCACAAGGTCAACCCAGGAACCTCTTGACATTGCCGCCAATGTGCTCGAGGTCCAGCAGAAAGGTGTCGTGTCCAAACAGGCTCATCTCCTCGCTCAGCTCCACGTAGGTCACGGCGCGGTTGCCGGCCAGGCGCAGCGCGTCGGCAACCTCCCTCTGCTGCCAGGCCGGGAAGAGGATGTCGCTCGCGACACCCATGACCAGCGTGGGGGTGTCCCTCAGGGGGGCGAGCCCGCGGACCAGGTCGGCGGGCGGTCGCGAGGTGGCCTCGACGGGGCGGGCGGCGTCGTGGTCGTGGTCGTCGGCGGGCGGCCCGGGCTGCTCCTCGTAGGGCGTCGGCGGCAGGGTGAGACTGCAGGCGGCGTCGGCGTCGGCGTCGGCGTCGGCGTCGGCGGCGGTGCTCCTGCTCCGGCGGGCGGCCCTCCGCGCCTCGGCAGCGACGCGGGTCTCGTGTCCCAGGTCAAACAGGTCCATGGCCTTGCTGATGTACAGCAGCGAGTTGGCGTCGTAGTTGAGGCACCACTTCTCGCCGGCGTGGTCCAGGTAGGTCTCGACGAGGAAGTCGGGACACAGGGCCGGGGGCTTGGCGGGATCGGCGCGGCGGCGGCCGAAGCGCTGCTCCCACTCGGGCCCGGAGCGGTAGGTGACGGTGGCGATCTGGCGGGCCAGCTTCATGCCGGCGTGGGGCGGGACGGCGTCGTAGTAGAAGCCGCGGTTCCAGTGGGGGTCCATCATGAGGACCTGGCGCTGGGCGTGGCGCATGGCGATGCTGTAGGGGTGCGAGCGGGCGCAGCCCGAGACGGAGACGACGCGGCGGACGCGGGCGGGGAACAGGGCGGCGGCGGCGAGCGACTGCATGCCGCCCATGGAGCTGCCGACGCTGGCGTGGAGGGCGCCGACGCCGAGGTGGTCGAGCAGGCGGAACTGGGCGCGCACCATGTCCGGCACGGTCAGGACGGGGAAGCGCGTCGCGTAGCGCTCGCCGTTGGCCGGGTCGGTGCTGCTCGGGCCCGTCGACCCGTGGCAGCCGCCGAGCACGTTGGTGCAGATGACGTGGTAGCGGTCCGTGTCGAGCGGCGCGCCGGGCCCGATGAAGCGCTCCCACCAGCCCGGCTGCGCGTTGGCCGCCGTCGAGCGCGCGTGCGACGACGCCGACAGGCCCGTGTGCAGGAGGATGGCGTTGCTGCCGTCGCCGTTGAGCCGGCCCCAGGTTTCGTACGCGATGGTGAAGGCCGGCAGGATGCCGCCCCAGTCGAGCACCAGCGGCGCCGTGCAGTGGAACGTCGACGTCGCGCCCGACGTGTACGACGGCTCCGGGCCCGCCGACGACCGGGCCCGGCGGGAGAGCGAGGCCGACCGGTCCTCGAGGGCGTCCAGGCACGGGAAGGCCATGGCCGGGTTGGACGCCGCTTTCGAGCCGGCGGCTGGCGTCGAGTGAAGCCACCGGCACCGGCCACGGGGTTCATGCCCTTGATGCGCTTGATGCCCTTGATGGTCAAGCGGAAGAACCGACGACGCGCCGACGCGCCGAGCCCAGGTCGGCCGGGCCGCCGGCCAAAGGCAAAGGTGCACACGTCGCGACATGACGGCGACGACTCAGATTCGACTCCCACGCGGCACGCGGCACGCGGCACTAGTCAGCCGGAGCAAAAAATCGTCGAGCGCGCGCCGTACGCGAGAAATGCAAAAGCCGTCGCACCAGGCTGGGCAAGAGATGGATGGCCTGGTCTTGGTCTCTTGGGAACTACCCGCTTCATAAATGAATGAGGAATGAAGGAGTCCTCGAGGGCCACTTCGGGCGGATGAGTAAGCAAATCAATCAGCACATCATTTCACGTGCCGCGGCCGCACCACCTTGACCAACGTCTTGGACCAACAGACAACACATGACGACGACGTGTCACTTTAACCACGCTACATGATCCAAACGCATTGATTAGGACGCACATGCATACATGTCATGTCGTCTTGAAAACACCCGCCCACAGCCCCAAGCTTGAATTCCCCCAAAATCAGACGTCTCTCGCACAACGCTTGCCCATGCCCATCGCCCCGATCCAAAATTATAATAATACTGATGATGTTGATGATGATGATGAGAATAATAATAATAATAATAATAATGACAATGACAAGAAATATTAAGGCAAGGTCCGTCCTTCTTCTTCGCTCATGGCGGCAGCGTCGCCAGCCTTGGTGGAGGAGGCACCCCTTTGGCCTCGGCACGTCTGGTGTTGCCTACAGCGCTGGTGCTGGGCTGTCGAGACATCGAGACGGATCCACCCAAGGTGGGTGAATTGCACTGCTCATCGAAATCGAATGAGAAGGCCGTGCCAAACGTGCTGTCAGAGGTGGAGATGAAGTCTGCTAGGGATGGAAACGTCGGGCTCGGTATGCGTGGTGCCGTGGCCGAGGGCGACGTCGGAGTGCCTGTTCTTGCTCCTGGGCTGGCTGCTGGACTGGCTCCTCGCTTTGCTCCTAGCATTGCTCCTGGGCTGGCTGTTGGGCTGGCTGTTGGGCTTGCTCCTGGGCTGGCTCCTGGGCTTGGGCTTGCAAATCGACTCGCATGCGCGGATGATGGAGTGAATGGTGCCGGAGGTGCTGACTGACGGAGCGCAGACCTGCCCGCGTCTGACCATGCTGATAACGAGCTTTCCACGTCCTCGTTGTCGGGTGCCGTCTCGGGGTGCGTCTGACGTGGTTCGGGACGTCTGCCACGAGGCAGCCCATTTGACATGCCAAATTTGCCTTCTAGAGGGCGTCTGGTAAAGGGGCTCGAGGGTGGGATGGCCTCCGCTCTCAATGCCGCCTGCTCTTCCCCGACGTCGCTGCTACTGCTACCATTGTCTGGTCGTGGGTCCCAGGGGCTTTTTGCCGTCGCCTCGAGCCGATATGTCGATTCGCATGCTGCCGTCACCGGTTGCAACGGACGAGGTGGAGGCGCTCTCGACGACACTTCCGAGTTGAAGCGCGATGATAGGAAGCCTTGGCTCGCCTTTTGGTGAAGGCCGGGGCCTGCGCAGGAAGAGCTGCTCGGTCGGCGCATCGTTTCGCGCGGCGGCTCCGGCAGCTGGTCGATTAGTGATGAGCTGGTAATCTGGTCGTCGGATGCCTGCGTCGGAGCTGGAGAAGCTGGAGGCACGGGATGCTCGCCTTGGTTCTGTTGTGCCGCGTAGATTTGTTCATGGCTGAGCGACGCTACGTGCGTCGTTGGGCTTAGAAAGGCTTCTTTGTTGCAAACGGACGGCACGTCGCATTTTGCCCTGTCCTCAGCACTGCTCCTGTCCACCTGAACACTTGTGCTTCTCGTCATCTTGGTCACGCTTTCGCCAAAGTCAAAATCTGCAAAGTTGCCGCTGAAGCCTTCTTTTGGTGGATGCGTCGTCGCCGACCGTGGTACGTGCTCGAATTCCATGGTGAGGCTTCGTCCTCGAGGCTGGTGGAAGGCTATCGTCTCACGCCTTGCCTGTGCTGTGCGAATCACGGGAACCACCTTGCGCTCTTCGCTCGTTCCTGGCAGAGAGGCAGCTGGACTGGGCAAAGGCTTTGCTCGTGGAACCTCCACCTGTCTCAACGAGCTTGAGAGGTTTCGGCTGTCGCTTGGGGCAACACCGATGTCGCTGCGTGCGCAATGGACGGGCGACAAAGGTCCTTCTGCATTCATGTCTGATTGGGTTGGCGAAGGATAACCGTTTCGGATGACGTGATTCTCACTGAAGTGACGAGTGTGATCAAGTGAGGCATAACGCCTGTCTCTTCCACCGTCTCCTGCCTCGCTCGAAGCCACACTGGGACTTCCAGGTAGCCTTTTTCGGACCACGGGGGGGCTTTTGGCTTTCTGGGCGGGCGACACAGCGAGGGCGGTGGGCTTTGGCTCGTGAGGCGTCCTTAGAGGACTGCGTGGAGAATCTTTACAGGAATGGACATCCAGCGGGTTCACCCAGTCTGCTTTGTTGGACAGTGCTGGCCTACTCGGTATCCCTGGCCGCATACAATCGCCACCACCAGGAGCAGCAGGGAGGGCGGTGGTCGACCTGAGATTCATGTCCGACGCGGCGCATCGCAAGCTGCCGATACTGGGTCGTCTTGGTTGAGGACCGGCCAGATCAACCATTGATCCGGTCATTGAACGGTTTCTGAATACAGCCCGCCAATTCGAGCTGTCCCGCATCGAGCCCGCCGTACCCGGTCGCGCAGTGCTGGAGGTAAAGTGCGGCGGCGACAAGGCCGGGCCGAAGCTCTGATCTCGGCTATTGACATTGAGGCCATGGCCATTCACAGTATGCGATGTCTTGACCGGCGTCTTGATCTGCGTCTTGATCTGCGTCTTGGTTCTAGGTCGAGGTCTGTGTTAGCCCCAAGGTCGATTGCGAGCATGGCCGTCCACGAGACTGGAGAAGACCAAGACCAAAGGACAAGTGCCGGGTGAGCATAAGCATAAGCGTACTGGGACTTTTTCCGATCACTACCAAGCTTCAGTCCGAAGAAAGATACCATGCTGCTGAAACCGGGAGCTGTTGCGGGCGGACGGGCGGATTAGAATCGTCACTTTTCCAAACTGCGACCAAGTGGCATCTCATCTCTGGCGAGGGTGGCGCATGTGGTCCACTCACAGATTGAGGCGCAACAACTCGATGCTGGGACAATGCCAGTCCAGTATATCGGTGTGGTTGGTACTGACGGAGAGCATGCGTGATGCCGTTGTGAATTTGAGAAGGTCTCGCGATCGAGCGCATGTGTCAAGGAAATCGGGGTGATTTGTTGTGTGCCGATCCAGCCAAGGTCGTATGGCGAAGAAGGGGGTCTCGCCCGAGAGGTCGTGTTTCAAGGAAGCGAATGAGCCCTCTGGAGCCCGTCGTGGAGCGATGTGCGAAGGGTCCAGGGAGGCGACTCAAGGAGGTCTGGCTTGCATGAGCGGACGGGCGTGAAACAGCGTTGCTCGGGTCGAGGACGAGGCCAAGCCTTGTGTGGACCGAATAGGAAATGAGGCCTGGCCAAGAAGGACCGAAGGATTGACGAGTTGGCGGCTGCAGGCTGCATGTGCATGTGCAGGTGCATGTGCATGTGCATGGTAGAGCAGCAAAGAGACATGCCGAAAAGCTTCCAGATGATGATGCATTCGGTTCACATTGTGCAAGCGGCATGTCGGGAGGTACTTGGAGACTGGGTACTGCTTACCTGGACTTGCTAAGATTGGTACTTGGGATCAAGTACCCCGCTCGAGGAACCAGGAAGCAGGTACCTACCACCTTTCATGAGTAAGTACCTACTTGGGCGGTGTATGCCCGGAAAACGGCTCGCAATGGCTCCCGTCTGTGGCTACCCGTCCGCCATGCCCGGTCGTGCCTTCCTCCATCGTGACAATCCCCGAGCCTGCCTAACGCGACCATGGCCGACTACGCCTGACGGGGCGAACTAGAGGCTGCTGGTCGCGCCGACGGGCGGCCACTTGAAGCAGCACTGAGTCGACCAGACATTGAACCTCAAGCTTGAATGGGCCAATGGGGCAAGTCCCCTGATTCGAGGGCCCAATCACGAGACGCGTGGCGCGTAATTTGACACAAGCGCGCGAGGGAGGAGTGGGAGGAATGAGAGGAGAGAGCCCAGCCAAATGCCAGAAGCCAAATGAGGTCAAATACATACAATATAATCCTTGTTGGATTTTACAAGAGTTGTACATGACTAGGGTGACCCTAGGCCAGTCGGTCCAATCAGAAATGAGTATAGTTTTGTAAGAATAATTGATATATAAATTAAATAAATATTTATATTTATATATATACTATTCTTTCTATAGTTTTTATAACTTAAATATCCTTATATACTACTAATAGCTTAAAGCTTATATAAATCAAGATATCCAATTTTAGTCCCTTAGGTGCAGCTTCGTGGAGGTAGTCGGGCAGGCATTGGGTGTAAAATCATTCAGGGACTGTACTGTACCCCTGAGCAAGGAGGAGGGGGGAGACGGCATAAAGTGAGCAAATACGCAAAACGCCACGCTGCCGGCTAAATGCATGTCGACGGCCATGTCGCTGGCCATACCAGATCGAGTGGCGGGGATGCCATCTGCGGTCCTGCACCGGGAGGCGGAACTGGCGGCAGTTCGGTCTCGTCATTTCCAGCCCGTCTGCCATTGGGCCCAAAGTCGACAAGGTGCCGCTCTCGTCCTACCTGGCCCGACTCTCCCCGCGATGCGTGTATCCTTGCTGACTCGCACCACGATCCGCGACAACGCTGCGTCAATCCAGCCAATGGGGAGGCGCGGCGCCGTCCCACAGCAGGAGCCACCAGTCCTCGACACCACCACTGCATGTCTCGAAGCCTCGTGCAGTCGCCGGGACATATTTTCTTGTCCAAACCTCGGACCGCCTGGTACTCGACCGCCTGGTACAACACAAGCAAGCACCTGGACGTCTTCCAGGCCCCTTTCCCGTAAATGATTCTCCCTGCCACGCAAAAACACTGCCTGGTGAAGAAGAACCAGACCAGACAGGCCCCTGGACAAGCAATCCGTGATCTGCAGTGCAAATGGCCTGATGTCGCTTCCGCAATGGAGCAGAGAAGAACCATGGGCATCGACACGGACGTCCCAGCCCGTCATGCTATCCCCATACGCGTTCTCTACACATACCTATGAACCCAAGACGCAACGGCGCAAAGAAAAGGGGAAAAGAGGAGGAAGGCGCAAGTTGAGGCAAACCAAGTAGCAAGGCGTCTCTGGTGCTTCGGTTCCGGGTGTCTGAGACCACGCAAAGGGCATTCATGCCACATTTTTCTCTCCAACACACAACCAGACTCACTAAACAACCACGGGACTCAAAGCCTGACGAGTTGTGAGCCGCCACGTCCTTGGGAAATGCATGGCAACGTCATTGGCCGAGTCTGCTGCGATTCACAGGCGGATGCCTTTGCCTTTGAAATGCGCTGGTCAATCTTGTGCGTCGAGGTATTTGACTTCCACGATTGGCAAATGTGTCGAGTCAACTCGTATAAGAAGAAAAGGGGAAAACAAAAAGAAGGCGAAGTCGAGGAAAGGAAATAAAAGGAAAAAAAAAAAAAAAAAAAAAAAAACCCAGCACAAACCATCCAAGAGCTAGGACTTGCTCCGAAAACCAACCCCCCCCTTTTCTCGGCCGGGAGTCCAACCGCCTTAGTTTCCATTTTGCGCCATCTGCTGCGTCGTGTTGTGCTGTGTGAGGAAAGGGGGGGGGGGGGGGGGGGGGGGGGCCGTGTGTGTGAAAGAGAAGTTGTTTTGCCCGAGGTACCCGTGTACCTGGCCCGCATCGTCCACAACTATTTTCCTTTACATAATGTTTCTTTTGAGAGTTTCTTTGCATTGCGCTTCCGTGGTTGTATTCCAGTGTGGTGGCTTGCCCCTTCTTTCGATGCTTCTCCGTGGACTTGGACAGATGGCCCGCGTTTCATCTGCGAGAGCGAAAAGGGGGCGGGGGAGGAAGGGGGGTGTGGATATGCAGGTGTTGTTGCGCAGACGCCGTTGCCGCGCACCCTCACCCCCGGCGAGCCGAATCTCCGACAAACCCCGCCCTGCATGCCGGTCCAGACCGTGATGGACTCCAGCCCGGAGCCGGGGGTCCCGGACAGGCACATCCTGTGCAGACATGGGTGACTGGTCTCTGGTCTACAATGGCAGTGCGTTGATGTGCAGTGTGCGCCACAATCTACAACTCTGGTGTTTGCATATGGACTTGGGCATGCACATGCACATGTTGTATATACCTACATAATGTACATACTACCTACCTCAAGTAGGCATGGAATATGCGGTATGTGCGCAAGACACGTGCATGTACATGCCATATATATCCATCCGTGGCTCCCCATCTGTCCGTCCGTCCATTCATCCATTCATCCATTCATCCATCCAGCCATCCCGCCATCTCGCCATCTCGCCATCCCGCTTTTTTGCTTAGCATCGGCTTTGTCGTCTTCCGTATTTCCCTTGACAGCTGCGGCTTCCATCTGTGTATCTTCTTCCCCTCTCATCTTCCCATCGTCCTTGTCTTTCCGTCATCCACTTCTCTGCGTGTCTTGGTGACCGACTCCTTTGCGCTCTCCGCTCTCCGCTCTCCGCTGTCCGCTCTCGGCTTCCCGCTTCTTTCCAACAGAGTCTTGCCCTCTCGTGTCCACGATGAGCACTACACCTCTCTTCACGCTCCTCTGCCGGGCTCGTCAACCTGGACAATGACACCCACAACGACCACGACAGCCTTCGTCACGCGTGTTTTTGCTGGCAGCATGTGCCCTCGCCAGACACACAAAACATCCATGAGCCAGTCCGACAACCGGCCTGAGTGTATTCATCTCAAGTGCATAAGCAGGTCTTTCGGAAATCGCTTTCCACGGAGTACCCTCGTTGTCTACCAAGGCGCCATCTAAAAACGACGCTCGCATCCCAGCAAAGTTCAACCACTCAGCCGACCTCATCACATCAGATCATGCAATGTCTCCGAGCCATGTCCAACGCCTCTTCGATATTAACCCAGACGCCTTTCCGTTTCACGTGCGCGCACCCTGATCGGTGAACCTATTAAATGCTCGGAAGAGCCACTATACCTCCGGCGCCCCAGGCCTTCCGTCGCGTCAACTGGTCGCGACTTGTGAGTCGCAGCCTCATGCATACCTGACTTGAGGCAGAGCAGATCGACTCTCTTGTCTCTCCAAAAGCAATCATCTCCGTTGCGCGACCCAGCTCGGGCTCCTGACATTCGAGCAGACCAGCCCTGGACGAATACGCAAGACGAGAGTCTGGGGCGATGTCGGTCCGCAGATACTTTTTTCGTCTCCTTCTTGCATTCCATATTCGCAAGCGACAGTGGCCCCGCCGTTTCGTCAACCATAGTTGGACGGAGTCGCGTTCAACCGTTGACGCTTTTCTGGAGGGCTGTTGTTTTCTGAAGGAAAATTCGATCGTGCCATGCCGTATTGATTGCTCCCATTCATCATGCCGTTCCAATGATCGACGCTGCCATGAGCCATGTGTCCCGGAGACCATCCAGAGTTGTTCGTTCCGGGCGATGTGGACTCGAATTTGAGAGACGCCGCCGGCCCACTCATGTACGAAACGTGGCTCACAACGAAGCTCGACTCCTCTGCGTGTTCTGTTGGGTTTTTCAAAAGGTGGGCCAGATTCGTCTTGATCGATTTGAGCATTCCCTCCTTGGTGAATGGCTTGGCTAGCACTCCGTTCATGCCTGTGCACGTGGCTATTAGCCTTTTTTTTTTTTTTTTTTTTTTGCGTCTTTTACGTCTACCGTTTCATGTACGGCTACATTCTCGACGCAAAAAGATCCGAGGAACGAAGGTGGCTTACCGTGTTCGAAATACCCATTCACCTCATCAGGTCTGATATTCGACGTCATAGCAATGATCGGGGTAGAAGGACAATGCTGCCGAATATACATGGTGGCTGAGACACCGTCAAGTCGCGGCATGATGATATCCATAAACATCAAATCAAAATGATCTCGGGCGACACTACTGACCCTAGTATAGGCGTCGACACCGTTTTGCTGGAAAAAGAAAGAGGGAGAAAAAAAAAAGAGTTGTCAGCAACCCAACGATCCCTGACGCGCGCTTCGAATCATGTGTTTATTTAACACAACAAGCAGAAGGATTGCTGTCCCATGGGAACATCTTGGACGAAGCCAACTTACTGCATGTTCGACCTCGCAGCCCATCGAGTTCAAAAATTTGATACCAATCTTGGCGCAAGTTGGATCGTCCTCCACCAAAAAGACTCTAGGCTTCCTCGTACCCCATAGTGGTGCCGACCGATCCGAGCCAGGAGCGGCTGCAGACGGTGTCGATGCGATGGGAGCCGGCGCTGAAATTGCCGATTCCGTAGACATGGTTGTGGTCGGTGTGCCTTCATTAGGAATCGCGAAGGGAATTTTATGGATATGGTCAGAATGGAAAGGATCGATACCGACGGTTTGGCCCACAGGATACACAGGATATCGACTTAGATCCGTCATGGGATCGTGTATCATGGGCATCGACACTGGCGTGATCATTGCAGCCGATTCTGAAGGGCTTGCGTACATGTTATGAAGTCGCTCCAACTCCCTATCGGATACGATGTCTGGAGCGACGCTGGATAGAAGCTCTCGAGCTCTGCGTAACTCTGGTATGCCGTCATCTACGTCGCCGGTACCATTGGACGACTGGCCCATCATGGCTCTGTTGCGTCCATCATATTGAGACAGGTGGTTGAGCATTTCAAATTGAGCCTGTTTTTGGGCATTCACCATCTTCTGCAAGGTCATTACTTCAGTAACCAGCAAGCGGTTGGTCTGAGACATCTCGGCAAACAGTTCCTGGAGCTGCTGAACTTGCTGTTGGGTAGCGGTCAGTTGCTCCGAGATGACACTGACGTGTTGGCTGGTGGTGAAATCTTCGGCGACCTGTGCTTTCCTCGGAACAGGTGCCTTCCGACGGATATTATCCAATTCATCTTTGCTGTCGGCACGGAAGTACGGATGCTTGAACTCGAGTACCTTGACGGCACATACACGTTAGCACACAGAAATGGGTGCATGTCGTCCTAATGCCAATGCCACATGCGCGCTCTACGTACATTACCCCCTGGATTTTTTGATTCACTGTCGCTTGAAGGCTTCACCTTGTGAAAATCGTATTTGTTTAGTTGTCGAATAAAACTTGACATGTTGCTGTGCTTAAAATGTTTAGGAAGAATGGAACGCGTGAACTTCTCGCCCTGCGTTACCAATATTGGTGTCAGTTGTTTAGGTTGCAAAACGCCGACGCAGACAGATGTTTTATACATATTGAAACAAAACCAAAATAGAAGAAGAAGGTGGGTAAGGGAGTGTCATACCTCAACTACGACAAAACTGTCGCCATCTCTACCCCATCGAGCGACATCTTGATGCGTGGGATCCTCCAGCATGCTGATGATGGTCTGCAGTCAGTATGCGCGGCTCCTACAGGTCAATGGAGTAGAACAAAATACCGGAAGAGTTTGCGAACCTAAAGCAGAATAAAGCGTAAGCGGAGCTTCAAGAAGGGCGTTTTGACTTATGGAACTTTTGATGCCGCAGAGGACTCACAAACTCGCTGGCATTGCTGCCGCCGCCGGTAGCGGCTGCTACCTCAGCTGCTGACATGATGGGTCCAAAATCGTGTGTCCTTTGTTTTATCTCGAAATCGGGGAGCAGAGAGAAGTGAAAAAGTCGTGGATAATGACCAACTAGAAATGCTTCGCCAGACCTCCTCTGCACTCAACAGGCGACCGGAACCTTCTGTTTCTCTTCCACTCGCAATACACTGATCGAGCGCCTGATCGAGCGCCTGATCGAGCGCCTGAAAGAGTCAATTTGCGGCGGCAAGAAGCTGCGGTTTGGAGGACAACAATAGTAGGTTCATCGGCAAGGGCAAGCGATTGATTGTAGCGCCCACTTGATGTCTGCGTCGGTGGCTTTAGGAAGGAGGGGGGGAGAGGGCCGCGGAGCACGTTGGGTCGAAAAGGACGAAAGGAAGCCGCGCGCAAAACAGTCTGGCGATGATGAATTTGGGCGATGTCGAGAAATCGATCTGGCGACTCGGATAAGGACTCTGGCGTCGCAGTAGGCGGGAGAGACTAATCCGAGATGTGAAGGAGGGTGATCCCATGGATCTGCCCGCGGTGGTATGGGTCTCGGAAAAGGCAGGCAAGCGGGAGGCCGGGCAGCTGGGACGGACGGGTGGACAGCCGGATCAGGTGAAGGCAAATACAGGCTGGTAGAGGCAAGTAGAGGCAGGCAGAGGCAAGTAGAGGCAGGTACGGTAGCCGGTTTTGACCAAGCACGGGAAATCAGCACCACAACGGCAGGAGCATTTTGGGCTGCATGTGGGGCAGAGATTCTGGTCGGCTTGTTCACAAAAACGACAGAGCGGATAGGCAGCGGGAAACGGCAAGAGCGCCCCTGTCGATTGAGGGTCGCGAGGGAGCTTTGTATGTGTGCAGGCAGCAGGCAGGCGGCTTCTTTTTGGCCTTGTGAGCCAGACGGTTATCCTCCTTTCACACGTGCCGTCCGTACTTGCATCTCCGTGCAGCCATGCAGCCATGCGTCCATGTGTCCAGGCGCCACAGACCAGTCCAAATCAACCAGATATCGAGACTCGCCCACACCAGCTTCAGTAAGAGGTTCGCTCGCCAAGCCAGATGGATGTGCGCGCGGGGTGGGGTAGCGGGCAACGGGCAACGGGCAACGGGCAACGGGGAAGCGGGCAGCATCCGGAGGCGGCAAATCCGTGAATCATCTACTTGGATGTGTGTAGGTTAGGGTCTGGTAAGAATTACCTCGGTGGCGTCCATTTTCAACCGTAGAAGCTGACCCCTAAACCGGAGTGAGAATGCTTAGCGCCGGAGGCCTAGGGCTGGCACCGCCGATGCCATCGAGCTTCACAACGCTCATCCATCGATGCGGGCTCCTCTCGACCTTTGCGGCTAGTTGAATGAAAATGCGGTCAGGCAGTAAGCCAGGGAGCTTAGCTCAGGTCGAGCACCGCGGCACCGACATGTTTGGCGGTTTTTTTTTTGTTGAAGCGATGACAAGTTGTGTTTTGGCCTGCGTCTCCTCTATCCACCGAAGGGAGAGGATTTGCGGTGCTGCCGTTCCTATTAGTGGTCTGTTGGTCGAGTTGAGCCAACGTTTGTCGAATCATTTGGCATCATTTGGTATGAATCTGGATGTCCCTATAATGCGCCCGCTGTTATTACCGAGGGACGTGTTGATCATGTTGATGTCATTACGCAGAGCCATTGCTACAATGTGCCAGGTACCTGCTATAGGTACCTGGTCTGGTCCCAGGGTTCCGCTGGTCCTGCTGCGGCTTTCACGAATCCCCGTCCAAAATTATGTGTGTGCAGTAATTATTCGAAATCGGTGACTTGGTAGGCGTCGTTGGTCCAATCAGGCGTTGGTATATTAGGCTCTGCTTAATCTACACAAGCTCAGAAGTATTCTACAGATTTCTTACAATATGCAGGACCCCGCGGCTAACAATCCTATATGCAGTCACATGTGCGTTACCGATAAGGAGGGGGGCCTGTACCTGCTTGCCAATAATTCAAGGGGTGTATTGCATGTACACATGCAATGAATTGAACCATCCAGCTGGATTCGTTAACAGCATGATCCCTTTTTTTTTCTTGCCGTCTCGCTTCTTCTTCTTCTTCTTCTTCTTCTTCTTCTTCTTCCTCCTCCTCCTCCTCTTGTCCTTTTCTTCTTTTATGCCTTTTTCGCTTTCCTCTTCTACTTGTATTCCGTGCTCAAGTACATGGCACCTGCCGGTTCGCTTTGGGCCCGCGGAAAACTTTGATGGACAAATATCCACCTCTCACTGGACGTCTGCGTCGGAGCTGCAGAGTCATGGCTCCATCCTAGCATTCCTGTCTATGGGCAAGCTCGCCACCTGATAAAGTGGGACGGCACGTGCGTGCACTGCGCAGCCTACTAGGACCAAGGGGATTTTCCAAATGCTGCATGTGGACGACAATCGCTTCTCGCTTGCTCCTTAATTCAAGTTTGGTGCGGATACTCCTGGCGTGCGTTAGTGCCTTGATGGGACATCCCTTTGAGTGCGCGAAGGCGGCGCCAACGAGGTCCGAACGGGCTAGTGAGCCAATCAACGAGGCTAATTAAGGGGTACTTGATTTTCCAAAGGAAATTCGCCCTGATAGAAGTTACTATGGGTACAAAGTTCTACATTGCGTCATATGTGTCTATTGCACCAATTTCAAGTATCTTTCATGTGCTGATCCTGGTATGGGCAGCGTGGCCTCATTGGCGCCTTTGCGCCCTCAAGGGGACCTCAAGGGGATGATGGTGATTCTGGGGACTGCTCGTGATGATATTTGTGTGCATGCGGCCTGACAGCGGAACGTGTTCAAAATACAAGTGAATCCCCTTATTCACGGGACCGGGCTAGCATGGGGAGTCACGTGCATCAATCACATCAATTACAGGAGCTTAGGGGTCTAGAAGCCCCCCGGATGTTACCCTTTGTTGCCAAACTCCCGCGCACATGCATTATGAGACACGTGCTGGGAAGAGAAGGGATGGGGATAGGGCTGGGCGTACTCTAATTTTAGGTCTGCCATCACGTCGCTGTCCTTGGCTTGAACTCGCCCAGCCCACTTCTATCCTGCGCCAGCATAGACTGTCGCTGTTTTTTGTTCTTGTTCTTGTTTATTTTTCCCCCCCCTTTCCTTCCCTTCCTTTCCTTTTCCTCTGTCGAAAATTGCAGTGCCCGCAATGAGCAATCAGGGATAAGGGGTTGTAAAATTGTCAGAAATATCCTTCTCGCCATCATGTCGAACAAAGATCAATCCCTAGTCGGCTTACAAATGACAAGGGATAGCCATTTCTTAATGAATGGCCAAGGCAAAGAAAGCATCGGGGCCGAGGTGATGCTTGGCGAAAGGTCCGACCTGCGGAATCGTCGCAGCGCCTCGTCTCTCCAGGGTATGTAGGCCCACATGGCGAAGGGCAGATCTGTGAAGCCAGGCTGCATGTGGTCACAGCCCCGGCCCGACAACGCGCTGAGTCACAAAAAGGCCAGGCGGGGGATATTTTACATTTGAGGTTTAGAAAGGCTTGCGAGTGGGCTGGGCGACAATCTCGCCAACCCCACGGTTTCCCCAAGCTTTCGCGACGCGTTCAGACTTTAGCATCTCGATTTCGCGACGTCGCAAGCTCCTTGCTTTGCATCGCCTGGCATCGCCTTGCACCGCCTTGCACCGCCTGCCATCGCCTGCCATTGACTTGTAATGTCGCAGAAGAGCAAGAACAGTGCGGGCAAGGGCAAAAAGCCTGCCAAGGCCAGCGCCGAGAGCAAAGGCGAAGATGTCCTACAAGCAGTTGTACGTGGGACGGCCGGCCTCCCTTTGTTTCTTTTGTCGTGACGAGGGACAAAAAAAAAAAAAGATGGAGCTGATGGATGATGCCTCACGGCTTATAGATTCTCGCCGACTCGTTTCAGGACCGCTTCAGGCCGTTCACACTCGACAGACCACGAGTAAGTCGTCGGTTTTCCCCGTGAAAACGAAGCAGCATCCGCATTGGTTAGGCCAACCTCGTGTAGCTCACCGAGATGGAATTGCTTAGTGTCTGCTTCCACTTGCCAACACCCCACTCATCGAATATACCTTGGAATTCCTCGCCATGAATGGCGTCAACGAGGTTTACATCTATTGCGGCGCTTTCACCGAGCAGGTCGAGGATTACATTAGCCATTCAAGATGGGCCACCACATCCCGATGCTGTCCGTTCTCCGTCGTTCAGTTCGTTCGTGTCTCTGATGCACGGTCTGTGGGTGACGTGCTGCGGGACTTGGATTCGCGATCGCTGGTTGACGGAGATTTTCTCGTTGTTCACGGAGATCTGGTCTCCAACGTTATGCTCGATGGCATCTTGGCGGCCCACCGCAGGCGAAGAGAAGCTAGTGCTGCCAACATCATGACAGTAATTCTACGAAGTGGTGGTGACACAGATCATCGAACAAAGACGAACGGCATCACGCCGATATTCGCTGTCGACGCCCAGAGCCAGCGAGTCCTGCACTACGACGAGATGAACCCTTTTCAGGCCGATCATTACCTGGCTCTGGATCCCGCGATACCCGACGAGCTATCGACCGAATTCGAAGTGCGGTCCGATCTAATTGACGCGCACATTGATATTTGCACACCCGAGGTTCTGGCTCTTTGGTCAGAGAGCTTCGACTACGAACTGCCGCGACGCCACTTTCTGCATGGCGTGCTGAAGGATTGGGAGTTGAACGGCAAAATGATTTATGCCGAGGTATTGGAGGATGGATATGCGGCTCGGGCCAGCAATCTCCAGATGTACGACTCCGTCAGCCGCGACATTCTCGGGAGATGGACCTTTCCATTCATTCCCGAAAACAATCTCGTGCCGAAGCAAACATACCAGCGACACGCCAATGGCCTGGTGATGGAACAAGACGTCTCCCACGCACATGACGCTCGCCTCCACAACACTGTTATCGGTCGAGACACGACCATTGGGTCGGGCTCCCAGATTTCCCACTGCTTCATCGGCAAGGGCTGCAAGATTGGCGCAAATGTTGTGCTCGAACACTCTTTTATCTGGGACGATTCAACCATTGAGGATGGGAGCAGGGTAGTGCATTCCGTCATTGGAGACTCGGTCTCGATAGGCCAGGACTGCAGTCTGCGGGCTGGTTCTCTGGTTGGACCCGGGGTCCAAGTCGGCAAGGGCACATCCTTGAGCGAAAACGCCGTCTTGTCCACTTTGACGCGGAGAGGTCAGCCCATCGCAAAGGACACAAAACTATTAGGCTCAAGCACCAATGCGGCGCCTTTACTCGACTCAGACGACGAAGAGGACTTGGACGAAAGAGATCCAGCCCGCCTTCAAAAGGGCCTCATCTACTCTGTCGCCGGCTGGAACATTTCCACGTCGTCCATATCGACATTTGCCTCGGACCTGGACTCGGACGATGATGACACCACGGATCACCAACTTCTGTCATCGGAACATGGTGAGGCAAAGCGATCTCGACACTCGTCGTTCGCGTCGGACGATGAATCGGCTGAAAAATTGGCATTCCATGCCGATGCCGTTCATGGTCTTCTGGATGCGCTGCGAGCAGATTCGGGAGACTTTGATTCAGCCAAGCTTGAATTCATGGGCCTGCGACTCGCCAACGACGCCTCCGACACCATGATGCGAAAGGCCGTAGCCACAGCGTTTGCTCGACATGCCGCCGAGCTCCTCACGCCCGAGCACGGATCGTTGGATGCCTCCAAGGCTGCCTCCAGGGCGCTGACGGCCAAAAAAGGCGCCACAACCTTTATCGACGAGGTGGGCATCGGCGGCCAGGACGCCGAGCAGGTGGCCTTTATTCTCGCGCTGCAAAGTGCCCTCCAGCACGTAAAGAAACCAGAGCCCGCCAAACTGGGCACCCTGCTGGCTGCCATGCTGCAACAGCTCTACGCGCTGGACATTCTCGAGGAGGACGGCATTCTGGCGTGGTGGGGAGATGAGCGAGCTGTTGCGGGGGATGTCATGGCTGCGCTGAGGGACAAGTGCAAGGTTCTGGTGGAGTGGTTGGAGAATGCCGAGGAAGAAGAAGAAGACGACGATGACGACGATGACGACGACGAAGAGGATAGCGAGTGACGATTCGCTGGAATGGATTTGTGGGTGGGTGCGTGCGTTGAGAGGTACACATGCGCTGCACAGGGCAATGCCATAGAAACGGTCTAGGAAAAGAATACATGGACCGGAATAAAAAAAAGAAGAAGAAGATAAAAGTAGCAAAGGCTTACATCCACAAGTCTCTGCCTCGGTTAATCCAGTGCCCCTCCCTTTGTTGTGTTTCATTTCTAGTGCAAGGTAAACAGTAGAAGTAAATCGATTACGTCGTCTCGTCCTCATCAAGCCCGGTTCGAATCTCCAAGTCATCATGTCCCGATTAACAATGCGCAGTCTGAGCCGTGCTTCCAAGACTGCGATTTTCATATCCCCCCCCTATGCCCGATATTACATTTGGCACGGAGAGGCGTGCGGCGTGTAAGGTGTGGACGTGTCGAGGATGTCGTGCGGGAATCCTTGGGCAGGCCTCGGTTCCTGGGAAGAGGAAACTGGAAGGCTAGACGGGAAGCCCTCTTGATTTGTTGGGACACATTGGAAACCAAACCCCCATTTTAAAGAAAAGAAAAGAAAAGAAAGATGGGAAGAAAGGGAAAAAAAAAAAAAGTGCTCCCGACGCCAGATTATACCCTGACCCATACTCACTTAGAACTCGACATGGCGGAAACATTGGCTACTCTATGAAAACCGGCAAATACATGGCGCATTCTGGTGACTTAGTAAAAACTCTGCAGGTCCGTGGCGTGGCTCGGCCGGGGGTTTCCGCGACTGCTGCCTCCCCGACTGTGGAAAGGAGGAGGGCCGCGGGCGTGGGGCGCTTTTGGCCCGGTGGGAGGAGCTTGGGAACGTTGGTGGTGGTGGCCGTCGTCGTAGCTGACCTGCGGCCCGTAGCCGCCGTGCTGGTTCTTGGGCTCGACGTCGTCGAGAGATCGGTAGTGAAAGCCGGATCCCCTGCCTCGACCGCCTCCGCGACCACCACCGCCACCGCCTCCGCCTCCGCCTCCTCCTCTGGAACTGCCGCCGCGGAACCCCCGACCGGCGTGGCCTCTGCCCCGAGGACCGCCTCCGGAGCGGGGACCCGAGTGGTAGCCGCGGGATTCGTTCCGACCACTATACGGGGCGTGCGTGCTCTTCACCCCCCGGTCGTCGTCGCTGATGTGTTTGCGCTTGGCCGACTTTTTGGCGAATAGGCTTTCGTACTCGCCTTCTCTGGAACCTTCTTCTTCTACTCGCAGCATGACTTTCTCGCCCACGGTGGTTTCGAAGACGAAGGATTGTCCGCTGGGCGGCTCCCGCCACTGGGCGCCCCGACTGATCATGGCCTCGTCGACGGAGCGGGCTCCCCTTTTCGTGGCCAGGACCACGATGGGGTCCGGGTTGTCGGTGTGGTACACTGCCGTCGAGAGTACTGGCCGTACGGCCGCCGCCCAGACACTGTCGTCGTAGCACCCTATGCTCGTCACCTGCCACAAAAGTTTGCTTCCAATGCCGCCGATTTTGTCGAGTATACTGGCTGGACACGACCGAGGACAGATGAGAATGTTGTTTGCCTGGGCTTTGAGCCCGTGGCGGGCCACATCGGGCGGAACCTGGGCCAGCCGAAAGAGTCGTTTGCTATCCTCCGTGTTGATCATGTAGCCAGTGTAGGAGACGGTCTTCTTGATATGTAGCTTGTTCTGCCGTAGGTGCATCGGTTGGCGCGTCATGGATTCATTGTGGAGGTTGATCATGAGCTGGATTTCGGCGACTTCTATGACGGGGTCCAGCGTCGTCGAGGTGTCGGCCACTTGGATGACCTGGGCGGCCAGAGGGTCCCGAGTGGACGATGTGGTGCCCTGGCGACGATTGTATTCGGCGAAAAACTTGCGGAAACCGGCTGTATGGCGCGGACGATCTTCGTAGACGCGGATCTCGGCCGCCTGGCTATATGTTTCCATGAGGGAGGTGAGAAATAATTGCTTGAAGTGCATGGTGCTCTGGAATCGCTGGTTCGTGGGACTGGCTTGCGGCTTGAGGGCCACAATGTCGAATTCGAGCCCCTTGGCGGCAAGCATCCTCTTGACCAAGTCTGCGAAGGCCTTCTCGGACCGGCCCGTCAACAAGACGCAGAGAGCATCTGGCTGCTTCATGGTCAGACGGGCCAGCTCGACAACCTTTTCGTTCCACCATCCCTCCCATGCGCGAGGCTCTTCCTTTTCCAGCCCCTGGCCTGTAGCGGCAAGAATTCGACTGTCATGCCACCAGCCTCCGTTGCTGAAGGCTTCCTGCGTGGCTAATAGTCCAAGGGTCGGGCCGCTCCAAAGAGCGGGGTTCGGCAACGGGGTTTTGAATACTGGACGAGTCTATACGTTAACGTTTGATTGCGTCCCCCCTTTCTTCTCTCTCTCTCTCTCTCTCTCTCCCTCTCTCTCTCTCTCTTTTTAGTTGGCGCCGCCTCGAGAAGAAGCGGCATGTATGCGCCTGTATGTCCATTTGTGTGGCCGGCCGGCACGGGAGGACGAGGGACGTACATGTGTTGTCAAAGTCGTAAACGTGAAGAGCGTTGATTTTATCCACGGCTGTGCGAGGCTGTCAGCTGGCAGAAGAGGGAAACAGAGGAAAGAAAGACGGGGAGAAGACGGAATCGAAAAACCATGTTGCAGTACCAAAGACAAAAAGCCAAAAGCCAGCAGTGATATGAGGACGGCAGAGTGTCCACGTTGTCTGGCAGCGAAGCAGCATCAGCAGCAGCAGCAGCAGCGCATTACACACCTGGGAGTGTCTTGGTCAGAACGGACCATCTGCTCAGCGCAGTCACGGTATTCTGGGAGCCGTTGGATGCGCCGCGGTACGCAGCGTACGCCGAAGCCATGGCGCTTGAGGAGGAACTGATGCGGCGCAACCGAGCCGCAATCATGCGTCAAGCGTCGGCGGAGGAGAGGCGAGAAAGCCGGCCGGGTGACGGGTCGTTGGTCGCGATTGTCGGTCGTCGGTCGTCGGTCGTTTGGTCTTTGGTCGTTGGTCTTTGGTCGTGAACGGGTGAGAATCCGGCTGGTGGAAACGAAAAGGTCTGGTCTGGTCTGGTCTGGTCTGGTCTGGTCGGGTCGGACACGGCGGCCCGGACCCACTGGAGCAGCAGCAGCTGCGAGGTCGAGCCTCAGACTGCAGCCCCGCCGCGCTGCCAGCTGACTAGCGCTAGTCTGACAGCTGTTGGCAGCTGGTTGGCAGCTGCTCACGCTCCTGCCAAAGTCGGGCCCTGCGGCAGCGGAATCCGACTCTGAAGGCGAAAAGACCACATTGCTTCCACTTCATCCCCCGCTTCGCCGCCATGTCTGCTGCCGTCCGCTTTCTCCCCAACAAGCACGGCTCGCCCGCGCTGGGATTCGTCCAGCTGCAACTGCGCGTCAAGACCGGCGCCAGCAAGCCGCGCCAGGGCATCCTGGCCGTGACCACCAATGCCGTGGAACTCTGCGTGGCGGCCCAGCCACGACAAGGAGAGGCGAACGGCGCCGTGGTGCAGGTGCTGAGCCATGTCCTGGCCGTGCCCAGACGGCGGGTGCGCATCGTCAGCGGATTCAAGTCGAGGGACAAGATTGCGACCATCGACTGCGAGGAAGCGGACGGATCGGCCTATGCCGACGCCATTCTCAACGTGCTCCACAAAGCAGCCAGCCACGCGACTTCCCCTCCCCACGGGTGATGGATGAAGCGAGGCGTCCTCTGCAGCAAGGCGTCCTCTACGGCAAGGCGAATCGGCAAAGACTTGATTCGTCCCGTCTGAGAAAATACCTCCATCATGGCCTCGACCACATACACCATTTCTGCCGTTCAGCTCGAGGACATGGCTGAGATTGGACAGATAAGCGCCCACCCTTTTGCTACCGACCGGCAAACGCAGATGAAGAACCTGGGGAGCAAGCCGTACGACATGAAGGAAATCACCATGCACAGTCTCCCCAGCCTTCTGGGAAATCCACGCGTATTCTCCATCAAGACCACCGACGATGCCACGGGCCACATCATGGGCTACTGCAACTGGGGGTTTTCAAGGCTTCGGATCCGAGGAGCTCCCGCGGCTGCACGGCAAGCCACTCCTCACGGCTGCATCGGACACGAGAGAGGCGGAAACGGAGCCGGAGCAGAAGCCAACGACGGACAGGACGGAGAATGATGATGCCAGCGAGCGACTACAGGCTCTCACGGGTGCTGACATGGAAAAATGGATGGAGGAAGTGATGCCAGAAGGAGCGCGATGCCTCTACAACGTCATTGGCCTGTCCGTCTCGCCCGAGTACCAGGGCCGCGGGGTGGGATCCGCACTGCTGCGATGGGGCACCCGCATTTGCGACGACAAGCATGTCTTTGGCTGGGTACATTGGTCGGAGGGAGCGTGGAAGATGTACGAGCGGGGTGGCTTCCAGGTCGTGCGAGTCCTGGACGTCGATCTGGACGAGTACGCGCCGGCGCCGGCGCCGGCTCCGAACGAGGAGGGACCGGGAGGCAAAATGGGGACATTATGTGTTTCGGTACATGAAGTATCTGCCGGGACAGCAGGCGGCGTCACGAGGAGGGTGGGAAGAAAAGGGCCAAAAAGGACGTAGAATTCCAATCACACCAGGACTCTTTGCAAACGTTTGTACTCTTTGCATGCGTATGTGGACGTGACTAGATCTGCCTACGATGACTGCCATGTATTGTGGGCCCGACAGCTTGGTATAATCCGTATTAGCGTTGCTGGAAACCAACCAATCATCAACCGCCCCGTTGGCTCAGTGGTAAAGCGTGTCACTAGTAATGACAAGATCACTGGTTCGATTCCAGTACGGGGCAGATGTTCTTTTGTCCAACGCATTGATATTATGTTGTCCCTCATTCTCCTTCTTTTTTTCTCCGTTCTCTTTCGTTCTCTTTCTTCTTTTTTTCTGTTTAGCATTCTTGGTGCACGGCGGGAAGACGCAAGGAGTGAACGGTGAAGATGAAGTAGAATTGACCAGACGGACGGACGGGCAGAGGTGGAGAGAGGCGTTGGTTGCTCCATGTCTTTTGCCGTGTTTGTTTTTGAAAAGGGCATGGATGTAAACTGCTGCGTCGACGCGTGTCCGCAGTGCGCATTCCAGGCGTCAACGCGACCCTGTGCGCCGTCCCTGCCTACGGGTAGTAGAGCCCGTACTTGGAGCGGCCGCGGACGACGTCGAGAAAGTGCTTGGCGTAGATGGCGTGCATGCGCTCCGAGGGGTGGAGTTCGTCGTACCTGGTGTGTTGGGGAAGATGGAGACGGGGCGTGAGTAGCCGTGATTGGAGATGACAAGAGAGAGAGAGGGAGAGAGAGGGAGAGAGGGAGAGAGAAAACCCACCACATAAAACTCGCCTTGGGCTCCTTGGCCTCGACACACCCATCCAGACAGGTCCGGTACGGGGTCCTCACGTTGGCGGGCGCATCGAGGTAGGCGGCCGGGGCGGCGACAACGTCCATCATGAGGGCGTGGACGTCGAAGATGGAGAGGGCGGCGCCGGGCCAGCGGCCACGCGGCGGCGGCGCGGAGAGGTGGTAGCGGGCGCCGTAGCGCCACATGGTGTTGATGCTGGTGACGTACTGGTGCAGCTTGCGGGCGTACCGAGCGACGGGGTAGGCCGTCTTGTTGCGCCAGTACTCGTCGTTGCCGGTGCCGCTCTCGCCGGGGGCGGCGTACATGGGCGCGAGGGACAGGGGCGCGAGGTTGAGGAGGACGAAGCGGCGGGCGCCGGCGCGGTGGAGGGCGTCGAGGACGCGCCAGGTGCAGTCGACAAAGGTGGAGAGGGTGGTGTTGGGGCGGTTGCGGTCGGCGAGGAAGCCGCCGATGCCGACGTCGTTGGTGCCGATCCAGAGGGCGTAGACGGTGTTGTCGGGGCGGCGGGACGGGTAGAGGCCGGGGAGGCGGGCGTCGCGGGCGAAGAGGGGGATCTGGTAGCCGAGGACCGAGGGGAAGGGCGCGGGCCCGTCGAGCAGGTCCAGGGTGCGCGAGTCGATGTCGTTGGTGCACTGCGCGCCGGAGACGGCGTAGTTGTAGAGGGCCGCCCCGGCGGCGTCGGCGACGAGCCGGGCCCAGCTGGCGCCGCCGCTGGCCGTGGAGTTGCTGGGCGGCAGCATGGC
>SRPV01000127.1:0-35510 GCA_018360135.1 Claviceps sorghi | reverse complement strand
TACTAAGTTTAAATTAATAGCCTTTATTTAAATATATATAAAAAAGATTAGCTTTAATTACTTTCTCTATAACTACTATATTCTTAAGGTAGAATTGCTAATATACTACTACTAAGGTAAAAAGGAGAACTACTAATATCTAATTATATAATACTTAAAATATAACTATCTCTAACTAATAAGTGCTAAAGTAGGACTAATATAGGACTAAAAAGATATCTATATAGCCCTTAACTTACCTAAATTAATAAAATACCTTACTTAATAAATACTTAGCACTAGCTAACTCCTTTAATATTACTTAGCCTTTATACTTTAAAAAAGATAGGAGATTAACTATATAAAAAAGGATAGGGCCTAAGGTAAACCTAATAAAGAGATAAAGGGGATATAGGTAAAAAGGAGCCTATATAATTATTATATAGAGACTAATAACTATAAATAAATATAAAAAGGTAATAAAAAAGGGGCTACTTTAGAACTAAGCTATAGCTACTTAATTTATTTATTTATAGAAATTATAAAGTAAAAAGGAAAATAGCTACTAAAAACACTTTAAGTGCCTTAAGGGCAGCCTTAAGGGCGCCTTTAAGTTCTATTATAGCTTTAAATTACCCCCCTCTTCCTTCCTTTTAAACCCCCCCCCTTCTTACTTATTCTACCTTTATTCCCTATTCCCTTCTCTCTCTCTCTATTATTCTTAGCTAAGTTCTCCTTTATAGCTACTATAGCTACTATTATTAATAAAGTATTAGTTTACTTTATAGCTATAGCTAAATATTCTATATAGCTTAATATATTTTACTTAAAGCCCTTAAAAACTGCTTTAGTAATAGTAAGGGTTTAACCTATACTTAGCTTAGTATTAACTAAGCACTAAGTAGTCCCTTAAACCTCTTTATATACTTTAAACTATAATATATTAGCTAAATAAGAATAAATATAAAATTAAACTAAACTTATATTAAATAGGGACTCTAAATTATCCTTATCTTTATTATTATAAATTACTTAGAAATTAAAAAAAGCTTATACTTTTACTTAGTAAAAAGTATATATAAGTAAAGGCTGCTTTAATTAAGGATTATACTAAACCTAAAGTAAACTAAAATAACTTACTCTATTATAATTATACCCTATTATATAGTATTTAAAATAAAAACTACTAATACCTAAATAATTAGTAGCTATAATAAACCTAAGGGGGGCTTAAGAGGGAACTTACCTTTCTAATTATAGTAACTTTTTCTTAGATTTTTTATTTATATAATATAAGAATTATAAAGCTATTACTACTAAAGGCCTTAAAGGGGTTAATATTAAAACTAAGCTAAACCTTAGAATAACTTACTAAGCTTTAATTAGTTTATTAAAGTATAATCTTCCCTTAAATTATTAGTAAAATTAAAGACTTAAACTAAGCTTATATTAGAAACTAAAGGGAAAAGAGGAGGGTATTTACTAATTTAAGCTTTTATTATAAAAAAGAAAAGAAAAGAGAGGTTTTTAGACCTAAGGGGGGGGGCCTTATTTATAAAAAAAGACTTAACCCCTTAAATTACTTATTAATAAGCTAGTTTTAATTAAAAAATTAAAGAGTAGAAATATAAAAGTATAGTAGCACTAATAAACTCCTATTCTAAACTTAAACTAAACCTTTAGCTTATTTATATTAAATTAGTAACTATATACTAAATTAGTAACTATATTCCTAATTAAGTAAGTTTAATAATGCATTACCTAACGTAGAATTACTATATAATATATCCTAAAAGTGTTAAATAGGTAACTAATATAGACTTCTACTAGCTTTAAATTAGACTACACCTAGATATCTTTAATATATGTTTAAACTATATATCTCTAATATATAAATTATATATACCTACTATATTAATCTTTTCTTAGCTTTTTTAGCAACTATAGCTGCTAACTTAGCTAGTAGTATACTATATTTTACGTATTAAAACTGCTAAAGTCCTATATAAGGGCCCTAATTATAGGCTAATATATAGTAATATATAGGTTTTTCTCCCTGCTTTAGGGTTTTTCCTATATAGTAAAATAAGCAGAGGTACTAGGAAGTAGCTCCTAGAGCTATCTAGTGTAATTTAATAATAATAATAATATAGGCTTAGTTTAAGTCTTTAGTTTTACTAATAATTTTAAAGAAAAACTATACTTTAATAAACTAATTATAGCTTAGTAAGTTATTCTAAGGTTTAGCTTAGTTTTAATACTAACCCTTTTAAAGCCTTTAGTAGTAATAGCCTTATAATTCTTATATTATATAAATAAAAAATCTAAGAAAAAGTTACTATAATTAAAAAAGTAAGCTCTCTTTTAAGTCCTTTTTAGGTTTACTATAATTATTAACTATTTAAATATTAATAGTTTCTATTTTAAGTATTATATAGTAAGGTGTTTTTATAATAAAGTAAGTTATTTTAATTTACTTTAAGTTTAATATAGTTTCTAACTAAAATAGCCTTTACTTATATATACCTTCTATTAAGTAAAGATATAAGCTTTTTTTAACTTTTAAGTAACTTATAATAATAAAGATAAAAATAATCTAAAGTCTTTATTTAATATAAGTTTAGCTTAATTTTATATCTATCTTTATTTAGCTAATATAATATAGTTTAAAGTGTATTAAAAGGTTTAAAAAACTACTTAATGCTTAATTAATACTAAGCTAAGCTTAGCTTAAACCCTTACTATTATTAAGGTAGTCTTTAAAAGCTTTAAGTAAAATATATTAAGCTATATAAAATATTTAGCTATAGCTATAAAGTAAACTAATACTTTATTAATAATAGTAGCTATAATAGTTATAAAAGGAACCTTAGCTAAAAATAGTAAAGAAATAAAAAAAAGAATAAAAAATAAAGATAAGATAAGTAAAAAAAGGGGAGATTTAAAGGAAGAGAAGGGGGCCTTTTAAAGCTATAATAAAGCTTAAGGGCACTCTTAAAGCTACTCTTAAGGCTCTTAAAGTGTTTTTAATAGCTATTTTCCTCTTTACTTTATAATTTTTATAAATAAATAAATTAGGTAGCTATAGCTTAATACTAATATAGCTCCCTTTTACTACCTTTTTATACTTATTTATAATTATTAGTCTTTATATAGTAAGTTATATAAGCTTTATTTTACCTATACCTCTTTTATCTTTTTATTAGTTTTACTATAAGCCTTATTTTTCTTTATATAGTTAACTTTCTATCTCTTTTAAAATATAAAAGCTAAATAGTATTAAAAGAGTTAGCTAATATTAAGTATTTATTAAGTAAAGTATTTTACTAACTTAGGTAAGTTAAAGGCTATATAAATATCCCTTTAGTTTTATATTAGTTTTATATTAGCGCTTATTAATTAAAGATAGTTATATTTTAAGTATTATATAATTAAATATTAATAGTTTTTTTCTTTACCTTAATAATAATATATTAGTAATTTTACCTTAAGAATATAATAGTTATAAAAGAAGTAATTAAAGTTAATCTTTTTTATATATATTTAAATAAAAGCTATTAATTTAAACTTAGTAAAATAGTAATAAAAATAAATAATTTTTACTTTAAAATAAAAGTTAAGGTTTTATTTAGCTATATATTAATCTTAATATAAATTATAAATAAAAGCCTTAATTTTATTCTTATATTACTTATCTTTTTATTCTTTTTTTAGTTCTTAACTTAAGCTTAAAGCTTTAAAATTAAAAAAAAGGTAGTTTAAAAATAGCTTATAGTTTATAACTTATATTTACCTTTAATAAGTTATTTAATAGTAAAGGTATACTATAATTATAGTATATATAATATAAATCTTTATTATTATATTATTTATTTTAATATATTTATAGTATTATTAAACTTAATAGTTAAGATAAAGGTTAAGAGATAGTATTATTATTTTAGTTTTAAGTAAGGTTTATAGTATTACTTTATAAGCACTTAATACTACCTTAAGGTATTTAGTTTATTTTATAATAAATACTTTTATAATTTCTTTAGCTACTTTATTTTATTTAATAAAGGTATAGTATATACCTATACTATATATAATAAGGCTTTATATAACCTATATATATAGGAGTTTTAATTCCTATAGTAAGCACCTTTATATAAATATTATAAGTGAAAAACTTTCGTGAATTCGCCCGCACCACAACAGCGCTGCAAAATTAACTCTAATCCGCTTAAAAAGTTAATAAAAAGATTTACCTTACCTATTTACCCCCCTCTTTAATAGCGTATTAAGCTTAGAGTATAAGAGTAGTAGGTAATATAATAAATATTATTATAAATAGTAGAAATTATAGCCTCTTTTAAAGTTGCTATAACCCCCTTACTAATTTAGGTAGGATTATATTTAGTAACTAAGTTAAGCCTATATTTAATATAATATAGGACTAAGTACTAATACACTTATAACTAAAATATAATAAAATTGCTAAGTTAGTGCTATTTTTTTTACTAAAAGGGCTTTAAAATATTATTTTATATATTATTAATATAAAGACTATATAGGCTTAATAGGAGGCTATAACTTACTCTTACTTAGCACTAAGAGACTTTATAATAACCTTTACCCTTAAGGTAATAGTTAAGAAGGTAGTTAAAAAGGTACTTTAGCCTAAAACTATAATAGAAATATTATAGATATAAGTTATAGCTAATAGCTTATTTACCTACCCTTCTATTATAATAGCTTAACCCCTTACTTTTATAGTAGTCTCTTTATATATTTACTATAAAACTATTATAAAAGGATAAGGTATTAGTAATATAGCTAAAAGCTATAGCCTAAAAGAGATTATTAATACTATTAATAGGGCTATAAGTAAGAATGCTATAGTAGTAGTATACTACTTTTATAATAGAGATATAGTAGTTACCTTTAAGGAAATAGCTAAGGCCTATATAAAAAATACTACTTAGGTTTAAACTATATTTAGACTAAAAGTAATATTAAACTATTAAGTATTTAGTATTATTATTAAAGGCTTTTTTATTTACTATACTTAAAATATTATAAAAGAAACTATTATAAGTAACTTAGCTAGTGCTAATAAATATATAATTATAAAAGTAGTAGCGTAGAAACTATATAAAACCTTTATATAAGCGCCCCTAATTATAAGTATTAATAATATTAATATAGCTAATAGACTATACTATAGTAGAATTATATATAAAGTAGAAATATTTAAAGCTAAACTCTATAATAAAGCCTTTTACCCCTATTAATACTATTAATACTTTAAATATAGTTATATAGCAGTATATTATATATTAGCTCTATATTATAGCTACTATATAGCTGCTTATTATAATAATAAAAGTAATTACTTTACCCTTATAAAAGCAGTATAGAAACGCTATATAAACTACTTAAGTCCTTACTTAGTATAGTTAAAGAGTTATAAAACTACTAATAAGTAATAGGCTAAGGCCTATACTATATACCTAAACTAGCTTAATACCTTTACTATTTTAGCTAAACTAAAAACTAAAGAATAAACTAAAGTAATAAAAGGTAGAAGAAAATTAGTTAGCTTTATACTTTCTTATAAGGTATTACTATAAAAATATATTAGCTGCTTATAAGATAGCTACTTAATAATAGCTAATAAGGACTCTATTACTATACTACCCCTTTTTTACTTAAAAAAAGCTATTAAAGCTTTTCTATAAAACTATAGTAATTCTATAGTAAAGGCATTATTAATAAAAACTAATACCCTTTTTAATTAATAAATATAACTATATAAGTTATATACTAAAATATATAGAAAAAAACCTACTTAGTTTATATAGCCTTTAAAGCCTAGCCTAAAACTAATATAGTTACGCTTTAAGAATTTAATAAAAGCAGTAAACTATTTTTTAATCTAAGTCTTAGACTTTATTAGCTAATAGCTTAAAGCAATTATATAGCTATATATATTTACTATTGCTATAGTCTTAGGTTATAAATAATATAGGTAGGCACTAACTAGTATATAATTATACTATAAAACACTAATATATATTTAATTTACTCCCTTAACTATAAATAAAACTAAATATCTCCTTTTTATATACTTTTAAAGGAACTTATATAATTTTATAGTATATTTATTAAGGACTTTAATTAATACTATTTATTATAGAACTACTATAGATATATATTATTAAGAAGTAAAATACTACTTATAGTTATAGAGTAGTAATAGCTTAAACTTATTATACCTTAAAGGGAAATAATATAAAGAACTTAAAGTAAAAGGGATAGTATTATTAATTATATATAGGTATTTATAAATATAGTATTATAGTTTCTAAAGGGGTATAACCTTATTAATTTTAACTATATACTATAGCTTATTTATATTAATACTAAAGATACTAACCCTTTACCTATAAAATACTAATTTAAATAGTATTATATAAATAAAGACCTTATATCTACTAAGGTAGTGTACTAGCTTTACCTTAATAACTTTCTTTCCTCCTTAGTATATATAAGCTATATAAATATATTTACTAAATAGCTTATAGTAAAACTCTATATTATTACTATAACTATAATATTAAAAGGGCTTTATATTAATCCTTATATATAACTATAGTAGAACCCTAAGATATAAGAGGCAGTTTAGGATACTTATAAAGCTTAAAAATAATAGCACTATTAATATACTTTAGTAAATTAAAAGGCTATATTTAAGGCAGTAGTATACTAAGACTATATTATATATAATAAGTAATATAGCTTTTAGTAAAGGGTAGTAGCAAAAGTAATAGTAAGTAAAGAAAGCTTTTAAAAGCTTAAATAATAAGCTAAACTAAAAAGTAAACTTTTATTAAAAACCTAATAAGTTCTACCCCTATACTAAGGTATAGGTAAATCCTAAATACTATAATATATTTACTAAGGTAAAGCTAAAGCTTTTTTTAATTAGTTTTTCCTAATATTTATAATAAAAATAAACAACCTTCTAAATAATCTTAGTACCTACCTTAAGTCTATAGCGTTCTTTAATAAGAATAAATTTATAATAGATAAGATCTATAATATCCTTAAATAGCTATTAAACTAAAAAGCGCCTAAGCTTAATAAGCTTTTAGCTAGGTTTTTAAAGGTATATAGTAAACCTTTAGCCTATACTTTAGCTACCCTTTTTAATATATATTACTAAGCTAAATACTACTTAGAACTATTTTAAAAAGCTAAGGTAGTTATCTTATATAAGCTTAGGAAAACCTCCTTAAAGATATAATATATAAGAGTATAGCGTTTTATTTCCCTCTTAAGTATAATAGGTAAAATCCTTAAAGTAGTAGTAGTAGTATAAATTACCTATATATTTAAAGAGGGAGGCACTCTCCTTAATCTTTAAATAGGTAATAAAGCAAACTACTTTACTAAAATAGCCCTTAGTATTTTAATAAAAGCTATAAAAATAGCATAATACTATAGTAAAACTATATTACTTTTTTAACTAAATATTTCTATAGCTTTTAATATAGTTTACTATAAATAACTAATATATATAATACTTACTATTAGATTACCTATATAGATAGTATAGTAGGCTTAAGCCTTTACTAATAAATAAGAAGCTTACTTAATATTTAAGGGTAAAATAACTACTACTTAACTTATACCTATAAAGGTCCTATAAGGGTCCTTTATATCCTTAATACTATTTCTATTATATATTATACCCTTATATAAAAAACTTAAAATAGTTTACTTTACTTTAGTTTTTAAATTTTTAAATAATATAAATATCTTAATATATAGATATATAATAAAAGAGATATAGAAATACCTTAAAACTATATAAAAGGTTTACTAAAAATAGTCTTAAGAATCTAGCCTTTAATTCTATCCTTAAAAAAGTAAACTTATTTATTTTATTAAGAAAAAACAATTAAATATAATATAGGTTTAGCTTAGTAATACTATAATTTAATTAGTATAAGCTATATACTTTTTAAAAGTTTAGATATACTATAAACTATAGTAAAAGGTATACTAAAAATAGCTTATAAAAAAGCTTATATATTAATAGCTAGCTCTTACTATACTTATAGTATTTATATAAGGGTGCCTACTATAGGAATTAAGACTCCTATATATATAGGTTATATAAAGCCTTATTATATATAATATAGGTATATACTACACCCCTATTAAATAAAGTAGTATAGCTAAGGGAATTATAAAAGTATTTATTATAAAATAAATTAAGTGCCTTTAGGTAGTATTAAGCGCTTATAAGATAATACTATAAACCTTACTTAAGACTAAAATAGTAATACTATCCCTTAACCTTTACCTTAACTACTAAGTTTAGTAATACTATAAATATATTAAAATAAATAGTATAATAATAAGGATCTATACTATATATACTATAGTTATAATATACCTCTACTATTAGGCAACTTATTAAAGATAAATATAAATTATAGACTATAAGCTATTCTTAAACCGCCCTTTTTTTAATTCTAAAGCCCTTAGTTTAAGCTAAGAATTAGAAAAAAAATAAAAAAATAAGTAGTATAAAAATAAGACTAAAGCCTTTGCCTATAATCTATACTAAGACTAATATATAGCTAAATAAGACTTTAACTTTTATTTTAAGGTAAAAATTATTTAACTTTACTACTACCTTACTAAGTTTAAATTAATAGCCTTTATTTAAATATATATAAAAAAGATTAGCCTTAATTACTTTCTTTATAACTACTATATTCCTAAGGTAAAATTATTAATATACTACTATTAAAGTAAAAAAGAGGACTACTAATATTTAATTATATAATACTTAAAATATAACTACCTTTAATTAATAGGCACTAAAGTAAAACTAATATAAGACTAAAGGGATATTTATATAGCTCTTAACTTACTTAAATTAGTAAAATACCTTATTTAATAAATACTTAGTATTAGCTAACTCCCCTAATATTACTTAGCTTTTATACTTTAAAAAAGATAAGAGATTAATTATATAAAGAAGGATAAGGCTTAAGGTAAACTTAGTAAGGAGATAAAAGAGATATAAGTAGAAAGGAGCTTATATAGTTATTATATAAAGACTAATAACTATAAATAAATATAAAAGGGTAGTAAAGAAGGGGCTATATTAAGACTAAGCTATAGCTACCTAATTTATTTATCTATAGAAATTATAAAGCAAAAAGGAAAATAGCTACTAAAGACACTTTAGGTGCCTTAAGAGTAGCTTTAAGGGCGCCCTTAGGTTTTACTATAGCTTTAAATTGCCTCCCCCTCCCTTTCCTTTAAACCCTCTCTCTCTCTATTTATTTTACTTTTATTCTTTATTCTCTCCTCTCTCTCCCTACTATTTTTAGCTAAGTTCCCTTTTATAGCTACTATAGCTACTATTATTAATAGAGTATTAGTTTACTTTATAGCTATAACTAAATATTCTATATAGCTTAGTATATTTTACTTAAAGCCCTTAAAGACTACCTTAGTAATAGTAAGGGTCTAACCTATACTTAGCTTAGTATTAATTAAATGCTAAGCAGTTCCCTAAACCTTTTTATATACTTTAAACTATAATATATTAGCTAAGTAAAGATAAATATAAAACTAAACTAAACTTATATTAAATAAAGACTTTAAATTATCCTTATCTTTATTATTATAAGTTACTTAGAAATTAAAAAGAGCTTATACCTTTACTTAATAAGAGGTATATATAAGTAAGGGCTACTTTAATTAAGAACTATACTAAACTTAAAGTAAACTAAAATAACTTACTTTATTATAATTACACTCTATTATATAGTATTTAAAATAGGAACTGCTAGTGCCTAAATAATTAGTAGCTATAATAAACCTAAAGGGGGCTTAGGAGGGAACTTACCTTTCTAATTATAGCAACTTTTTCTTAGATTTTTTATCTATATAATATAAGAATTATAAAGCTATTACTACTAAAAGCTTTAAAAAGGTTAGTATTAAAACTAGGCTAAACCCTAAAATAACTTACTAAGCTTTAATTAGTTTATTAAGGTATAGTCTTTTTTTAAAACTATTAATAAAACTAAAGACCTAAACTAAGCTTATACTAAAAATTAAAAAGAAAAGGGAAGAGTACTTACTAATTTAAGCTCTTACTATAAAGAAAAAAAGAAAAGAGAGGTTCTTAAACTTAAGAGAGGGGGCTTTATTTATAGAAAAAGACTTAACCCTTTAAATTACTTACTAATAAGCTAATCCTAATTAAGAAATTAAAGAGTAGAAATATAAAAGTGTAGCAGTATTAATAAACTCCTACTTTAAATCTAAATTAAACCTTTAGCTTATTTATATTAAATTAGTAACTATATACTAAATTAGTAACTATATTCTTAATTAGGTAAGTTTAATAATATATTACTTAATATAAAACTATTATATAATATATCTTAGAAGTGTTAAATAAGCAACTAATATAGACTCCTATTAGCTTTAGATTAAACTACACCTAGATATCTCTAATATATATCTAAACTATACGTTTCTAATATATAAATTATATATACTTACTATATTAATCTTTCCTTAGCCCTTTTAGTAACTATAGCTACTAACTTAGCTAGTAGCACACTATATTTCACACACTAAAACCACTAGGGTTCTGTATAAAAGCCCTAATTATAGGCTAATATATAGTAATATATAGGTTTTTCTCCCTGCTCTAAGGTTTTTCCTATATAGTAAAATAAGTAGAGGTACTAGAAAGTAGCTCCTAAAGCTATCTAGTGTAATTTAATAATAATAATAATAATAAATATTATAAGTATAGTAAGGGCTAGCTATTAATATATAAGCTTTTTTATAAATTATTTTTAATATACCTTCTACTATAGCTTATAGTATACTTAAACTTTTAAGAAGTATATAGCTTATATTAACTAAATTATAGTATTATTAAGCTAAACCTATATTATATTTAGTTATCTTTTCTTAGTAAAATAAATAAGTTTACTTTTTTAAAAATAAAATTAAAGGTTAAATTTTTAAAACTATTTTTAATAAACCTTTTAAATAGTTTTAAAGCATTTTTATATCTCTTTTATTATATATTTATATATTAAAATATTTATATTATTTAAGAATTTAAAAATTAAAGTAAAGTAAATTATTTTAAGTTTTTTATATAAAGGTATAATATATAATAAAAATAATATTAAGAATATAAAAGACTCTTATAAAACCTCTATAAGTATAGGTTAAGTAATAGCTATTTTACCTTTAAATATTAAATAAGCTTTTTATTTATTAGTAAAAGCTTAAGCTTACTATACTATTTATATAAGTAGTTTAGTAGTAAGTATTATATATATTAGTTATTTATAGTAAACTATATTAAAGGCTATAAAGATATTTAGTTAAAGAAGTAATATAATTCTACTATAATACTATACTATTTTTATAGCTTTTATTAAAATACTAAATATTACCTTAATAAAGTAGTTTACTTTATTATTTATTTAAAGATTAAAAAAAGCGCCTTCTTTTTTAAATATATAAGTAATTTATACTACTACTACTACTTTAAGGATTTTACTTATTATACTTAAAAGAGAAATAAAGTATTATACTTTTATATATTATATTTTTAAAAGGGTTTTTTTAAGCTTATATAAAATAATTACCTTAGCTTTTTAGAATAGTTTTAAATAGTATTTAACTTAGTAATATATATTAAGAAAGGTAGCTAAAGTATAAGCTAAAGGTTTATTATATACCTTAAAGAACCTTATTAAAAGCTTATTAAGTTTAAAAGCTTTTTAGTTTAATAGCTATTTAAAGATATTATAGATTTTATTTATTATAAATTTATTCTTATTAAAAAACACTATAGAATTAAGGTAGGTATTAAGGTTATTTAAAAGGTTATTTATTCTTACTATAAATATTAAGAAAAACTAATTAAAAAAAGCTTTAGCTTTATCTTAATAAATATATTATAATATTTAGAATTTACTTATACTTTAGTATAAAAGTAAAATTTATTAAGTTTCTAATAAAAGTTTACTTTTTAGTTTAACTTATTATTTAAGCTTTTAAAGGCTCTCTTTACTTACTATTACTTTTACTACTACCTTTTATTAAAAGCTATATTACTTATTATATATAATATAGTCTTAGTATACTATTACTTTAAATATAGCTTTTTAATTTACTAAGATATATTAATAGTGCTATTATTTTTAAGCTTTATAAGTATTTTAAACTATCTCTTTTATTTTAAGGTTTTATTATAATTATATATAAGGACTAATATAAAGCCTTTTTAATATTATAGTTATAGTAATAATATTAAGTTCTATTATAAGCTATTTTATAAATATATCTATATAGCTTATATATACTAAAGAGAATAAAAAGTTATTAAGGTAAAGCTAATATATTACCTTAATAAATATAAGGTTTTTATTTATATAATACTATTTAAATTAGTATTTTATAAGTAAAGGGTTAATATTTTTAATATTAATATAAATTAGCTATAGTATATAATTAAAACTAATAAAGTTATACCCTTTTAAAAACTATAATACTATATTTATAAATACTTATATATAATTAATAGTACTATCCCTTTTACTTTAAGTTCTTTATATTATTTCCCCTTAAAATATAGTAAGTTTAAGCTACTATTACTTTATAATTATAAGTAGTATTTTACTTTTTAATAATATATATTTATAGTAATTCTATAATAAATAGTATTAGTTAAAGTCTTTAATAAAAATGCTATAAAGCTATATAAGCTTCTTTAAAAGTATATAAAAGAGGGATATTTAGTTTTATTTATAATTAAAAGAGTAAATTAAGTAAATATTAATATTTTATAATATAATTATATATTAGTTAGCGCTTACCCTTATTATTTATAATCTAAAACTATAGTAATAATAAATATATATAGCTATATAATTACTTTAAGCTACTAACTAATAAAGTTTAAAACTTAAATTAAAAGGTAGTTTACTACTCCTATTAAGTTCTTAAAGTATAACTATATTAGTTTTAAGCTAAGCTTTAAAAGCTATATAAACTAAGTAGGTTTTCTTTTATATATTTTAATATATAACTTATATAGTTATATTTATTAATTAAAAAAAGTATTAGTTTTTATTAATAATACTTTTATTATAAAAATACTATAATTTTATAAAAAAGCCTTAATAGCTTCTCTTAAATAAAAGAGAGGTAGTATAATAATAAAGTTTTTATTAGCTATTATTAAGTAGCTACTTTATAAATAACTAATATATTTCTATAATAATACTTTATAAAAAAGTATAAAGTTAGCTAATTTTTTTTTTTTTTTTTTTTTTTTTTTTTTTTTTTTTTTTTTATTTTTTTTTTTTTTTTTTTTTTTTTTATCTTTTATTACTTTAGTTTATTCTTTAGTTTTTAGTTTAGCTAAAATAATAAAGATACTATATTAATTTAAGTATATAATATAAGCCTTTATCTATTATTTATTAATAGTTTTATAGCTCTTTAATTATACTAAGTAAGAACTTAAGTAGTTTATATAGTAATTTTATACTATTTTTATAAGAGCTAAGTAGTTGCTTTTATTATTATAATAGGTAGCTATATAATAGCTATAGTATAAGGCTAATATATAGTATACTATTATATAGCTATATTTAAAGTATTAATAGTATTAGTAAAGGTAAAGGGTTTTATTATAAGGTTTAGCTTAAAAAACTTTTCGCGAATTCGCCCGCACTGCAACAGCGCTGCAAAATCGACTCTAAACCGCTTAAAAAGTTAATAAAACGTTTTATTAAGCCTATTTACCCCTCTCTTTAATACTATATTAGTCCTAGAGTATAGGCATAATAGGTAGTATAATACTAATAGATATTAATATTAGAAATTATAGCCTTTTATAGAGTTGCTACTACCTAAATATAAGAACTAATAATAATAATAATATAACTGCCCCCTAAGTTAATCCTAAGCCTATTATAAGTTAGGATAAGGCACTAGTATATTTATATAAAGATTATAATAAGATTATTAGGCTATTTAATATAGGCTTACTAAAAGGGATTTAGGACTTCTACCTCTCCTACTTAAATATAAAAATAATATATACCTACTATAGTATTATTAATACCTTTAGACTAATTATAATAAAGAACCTTAAGGAAACTATTAAAAAAGCTATTAAAAAAGCAATTTAGCCTAAGACTAACTTAGAAACCTCTTAAGCTTTTATTATAGCTTATAAAATAACTACTACTATTAGTATAGCCCCCTTTAGCTAAGAATCTGCCTATTAGCTAATTACCTTAGTAGTGCTACCTTAGGTATACTATAAAGTCCTTATTAAAGGGCCCTTTATTAGTAAGCTTTTTAAAACTAAATCCCTAAAAGATATTATTACTACTATTAATATAGCTATTAGTACTAAATATACTATAGCTATAAAGCGCCTCTATAGTAAGGATATTATTATAATATTTAGGGACTTAGCTAAACCTTACTTAATAAGTAAGGACTAAGTCTAATATATATTTAAACTAAATATAACCCTTTAATACTAAGTGTTTAATATAATTATTAAGGGATTCCTTAACTACCTTTACTAAAACTAATTAAAGAAAGATATTATAAAGGCTTTTACTACTACTAATAGCTTTAAAATAATTAGGGTTATAACTTAGAAACTATATAGTACCTTTAATAAAGCTCTCTTTATTATAAGTATTAATAAAGTAAATATAGCTAACTACTTATATTAAGTTAAGGTAGTTTTTAAAGCTAAAATATTTAATACTAAACTATATAATAATACTATTTACCTTAAATAATATTATAAATACTATAAATTTAGCTATATTATAATATACTATAAAGCTATCTTAAGGTATAGCTATTATATAGCTAATTAATATAAGAAAGGAGAATAATTATACTTAGCCCTTATAGGTAATACCTATAAATATTACCTTAACTACTTTAATAGGCATTTAGCTTAGTTTTAACTCTATACTATAGTAAATAAGTAATAAATATAAGCTAAAGTAGCCTATTTAATAAAGCTATATACTTTTACTATTCTAAATAATATAAAATAAAAAGATTAAACTAAAGTTAAAAGCTATAGCTACTATAAAAAGGTAAGTAGCTTTATAGCTTAAAAAAAGTTACCTTAAAAATAAGTTAAGCACCTTAAAAAAAGTAGGAACTAAACTACTAAAGTATAACCTTTTTTATTAGCTTTAGTAATTTAGTAATATAATATAATAGATAACTACCTAAGCCTTTAACCTATGTCTACTAAAAGGCTAGCTAAATATAATAGCTAACCTATTATTCTTTTATAATAAAGGTATTATACTAAAATATATAAAAGAAGATATACTTAATATATATAATATTAAGCGCTTAGCCTAAGACTAATATAGTAGTAATATAAGAACTATATAGTTTTAATTAATTACCTCTTACCCTAAGCTTAAAATACTATTAACTTACTATATATAAAGGCAAAATAGCTATATATATATATTAGAAATACAGCCCTAAATTATAGATAACTTAATATAAAATAGATTAGTGCTCTATTACTTTATAAGATATAGAAATCTACTTTATATACTTCTTTAACTTTAAATATAACTAAACTACACCCTTATATAAACTTATATTAGCCCCTTTAAGGGACTAAACTATACTTATTAAGGACTTTAATTAATACTACCTACTATAAAATAAGTATAAATACACCTCCTTAAGCTATAATACCCTTTTAATACTTATAACTTAGTAGTAACTTAAGCTTATTACTCTTTAAAGCAAAATAACCTAATAAACCTAAGGCTAATAAAGCAGTATAATTAACTATATTTAAGCTACCCTTAATTTATTTATTAAGTTTATTAAAGGCCTTAACCTAAGTAGGTTTAACTATATTTTATAACTTATTTATATTAAGATAGAAATATACTAACTAAAAAATAAGAACCTTAGGTTTAGCTAGGTATTTATAAATAATAATATTATATTTAGTAAAGCTATATATTAGCTTTACTATAACTATCTTAAAAAGCTATTAAATACCCCTAAAAAGATTAACTTATTTATAGATTAGTTAATAGGTAAGCTTTAGTAAATTACTAGAAATTTAACCCTAAGAAACCTTTAAAGTAAGCTTTACTAGTAGCTATAATAGAATATAAAAGTTAAAAAGGTAGGTTAAGAGATAAAGAGAGCTTAATATTATTAAAAAGTAACTAAAACTAATATAAACTAATAAACTACTATTAAGCTAGCTAAGACTTAATTCTAAATAGTTTATAAGAAGTAATATAGCACCTAAAGACACTTTATTTAGTTAGTAACTATTAAGTAGCCTATTTTATAAAAATTAAAATAATAAGTATATCTTTATAGCAGCCTCCCCCTTAATACTTAATAAGTACTAACCTTACTTTAAGGTAAGGGTAATATAACCTCTTAAGTATATTTTTATAATAAAAAAGTAGTAGTATTTATAAAATAGTTTTTTTCTTTATTTTATACCTATACTAATAATATATTAAAAGACTTAAAGGCTTACTTTAATACTACTATATTTCTAAACTTAAAAAAATTTAATAAAGATAAAATTTATATAGTTATAAAGCACTTAGCTAATTAAAAGGCACTTAAACTTAATAAGCTTTTAATAGAGTTCCTTAAGATATATAATAAGCTATTAGCCTAAATACTAATATATTTACTTAATACTTATTACTAAATTAGGCACTACTTAGCCTTATTTTAAAAGGTAAAAGTAGTAGTATTATAAAAACTAAGGAAGTTTCTTTAAAAGCTTTAATAAGCTAAAGCTTAAAGGCTAATATTACTTTTAAGCATTATAAATAAGGTTTTAAAAGTAATAGTAGTAATTTAGATTACTTATATAGCTAAAGAGAGAGGCGCCCTCCCTAATATATAAATAGAAAATAAAGCTAATAAGTTAATAAAGGTAGCCCTTAGTATTCTTACTAAAGCTATATATATAATATAGCACTATAGCAGAACTATATTACTCCTTTAGCTAAATATTTTTATAGCCTTTAATACTATATACTACTATTAACTTATATATATAATAATCTCCTTAAGCCTCTTTAAGTAAATAGTAGTATAAACCTAAGCCTTTATAGCTATTAAAATAGCTTATCTTTATTTTAAAAGTAAGGCTATTAATACTATACTTATAACTGCTAAGGTTTTATAAGGTTTCTTTATTTTCCTTATACTATTCCTCTTATATATTACCCCCCTTTATACTAAGCTATAGTTAGTTAATTTTATATTAGTTTTAGGGTTCTTAAATAATATAAATATTCTTATATATAAGTGTATAGTAAAGGATAACTAAGCTTAACTTAAGTAAGCTTAAAAGGTTTACTAAAAATAATTTACTAAATTAAGCCTAAAGTTTTATTTATAAAAGAGTAAACTTATTTACTTTATTAAATACTACTAATTAATAATAACTTTAATTTAACTTAGGAACACTACTATTTAGCTTATTTAGTTTACTTACTTTTTTAAAGTATAAGTATATAGAAAGCTTTAATAAAAGACTTACTAATTTAAAGTTATAAAGAAACTAGCTTAGTAATAACTTACTTTTACTATAGTTTTAGTGTTAATATAGGGGTGCTTTATATAAAATATAAGGATCCTTTATATATAGATTATTTAAAGCTTAATTATATATAGTATAAAAATATACTATACCCTAATAAGCTATAAGAGGGTTACTAAAGGTATAGCTAAAAAGTTTAAAAAAAAGTAACTCTACTATCTTTAGGTTATTATAAGTACTTATAAAGCTATACCTTAAGCTTTAATAGAAACTAAAGCAGCTATATTACTTATTAACCTTTACTTTAACTTTTAAGTATAATACTTTTATAAGTAAATTAAAGTAAATAGTATAGTAGAGAAAATCTAAGGCACTTATATAGTAATTATAACTTAGCTTTAATAAAGATATTATTAGTATACTTACTAAGGCCTTAAACTAGCCCCTTTTATACCCCTTTAACGCTACCTCTCTTTATACCCTAATAAACTTAACCTTATTAAAAAGCTAAAATAGAAATAGGTAGATAAATAATATTAAGAAAGAGCTATAGTATATATATATTAGCCCTACTATACCTCTATAGTAGCTAAGTAAAACCTTAACTTTAAAACTATATAAAAGCTTATATAATTATATAAGCCCCTTAATAAGCATAAGTTATTTATTTTTATATAAATATATATAAAAAAGATTAAGCCTAAATCCTTCCTTTATAACTAATATATCCTTAGTATAGACTTACCTATTTACTACTATTAGCTTAACTTTAAGAACTATTACTATATTATTTTAAAATATTTAGAATATAACTATTTATAACTATTTAAGCCTAAGGCGCCACCCCTTTAAAATTATAAAGATATTTAAGCTACTTTTAATATACCTTAGTTTATAAGCTTTCTTAGTAAGTAGATACTAAAAACTAATTATATCTCTTATTTTATACTAACTACCTACCTTAAAGAGAAATAAAAGTATAAAGTAAATAAAGTAGTAAGAACTAAATAAAACTAATATAAAACTAAGCTAACCTTTAGCTAAGATATACCTTAACTAAGCTAAAGTAGCTTTATTACTATACTATTATTAAACGCTTTATAAATATAAGAGGCTAGCACCTTAGGCTTATAATAAAGTATATAAAGGGACTTAACTATAATTATAAATTATAGTTACTATTATTATTTATAACTACTATTATTTATTATACTACTACTTATAAAGGAAAGAAAAAATAAAAATAAAGAGAGTATTTAAAATAAACCTATATTAGCTTTTAGCTAATTCTACCCCCTTTAAGTCTTTTATAGTTACTTAAAGGGGTAGGCTTTATTAGCTACTTTTAAGGTTACTATAATTTACTTTAAGAACCTTAGGCACTCTTTCTTAAAGTATATAATTAAACTACTCTTATTATTAGCCTAACTCTCTTTTATCCCCTCCTATTTAATTAGATTTTACACTGCTTTTTATAAGCTATTATATCCCTTTTATATATATACTAATACCTTAAAATTAAAAAGGGGCTAAGTTAAACTTATAAAGGTAAGGATAATACCTTTAGTTACCTTATTCTCTTTTACTTACTTCTCTTAAGCTATAAGTACCTTTTTAACCTTTACTTTATATAAAGAGAACCTTTTTAGCTATAAATATAGTTAAGCCTTAAGTTAGCTTTAAAAGGAAATAACTTATAAAAAGATAATTTTTACTTTACTTAGTATATTTATAGTAAAGTTTAGTAAGGTTTATAATTAAATTAGCTATAGTATTATATTAAACCTAATTTAAATCTACTTACTTTTCTAATTAAGATAATATTTTATAATCTCTTTAAACTATATAAAATAGAGTTTATAAGGCTAAGTATAAGTAGTGCCTTTAAATAATATTAGCTTTATATTAATATAAAACTAATAAAGGGACTTATTAGCTTTAAAAAAGGGTTTTCTTTATTTTTTTTATTAAGTATTTTTTAAGAAAAGGAGTTAGTAGAAATTAACTAAAGCTATAGTAGTTTTACTAAAATAGTAATAACTAAGGGGTAACTTATAGATAAAGGGGATAATTAAAGAAGAAAAAAGAAAAGAGAGAAGGCTAAAAACCTAAGGAAAAAGCCTTTATTTATCTTCTTAGCTGCCTGCCTTTATATAACCCTACTATTAAACCTTATAGCTACTAACTAGCTGCTTTACTAATTTAAACTAGACTCCTTAACCTAAATAAAGGCTAAGTTAATATAGCTTATACTAATTAAGAATAAGTAGGATAAGTAAGCCTAAAAGACCTATTAATATAGTTTAAATCACACTAACGCTAACTTAGAACCTTATTAGCTTCTATTAGTTTCTTAGGATTACTACTAATTAGATATAAATCTTATTTATATCTAAACCTCCTTATCCTACCTTCTAATAACTACTACTATACTTAGCTTAGTAAGTAGCACACCTTACTTTTATAATTAGGACTACCTTAGGGCCTATATAGGCCTTAGTAAATATATAAATATATAGTATATAGGTTTTCCTCCCTACACTAGGGTTTTTCCTATATAGATTAGTAAGATAAGGTACTAAATAGCGGCTGCTACCAGCTGTTTAGGGTAATTTAATAAATAAATAAGGTTTAGCTTTAAATATTTTTACTTTATATATAATTCTACTATAGTATAGTTTATTAGCTATATTAATATTATTAACTTCTATAATTAAGGGCGCTTATATAAAGGTTTTATATAATTTTTATACTACTACTCTTATAATTATATATTTATTAATATTAGCTAAGTTACTTATAATAGTTTTTTTTATAGTATTTTAAATATAGTAAATAAAAAAGCCTTTAATAATAATACTAAATACTTAATAGTTTAATATTATTTTTAGCTTAAATATAATTTAAACCTAAGTAATATTTTTTATATAAGCCTTAGCTATTTTCTTAAAAGTAACTACTATATCTTTACTATAAAGATAGTATATTATTATTATAGTATCTTTACTTATAGCTTTATTAATAGTATTAATAATTTCTTTTAAGCTATAGCTTTTAGCTATATTACTAATATTTTATTTTTTTATAATAGTTTTATAATAAATATATAAAGAGACTATTATAAAAGTAAAAGGTTAAGCTATTATAATAAAAAGGTAAATAAATAAATTACTAACTATAACTTATACTTATAATATTTCTATTATAATTTTAAGCTAAAGTGCCTTTTTAACTACCTTTTTAATTATTATCTTAAGAGTAAAGGTTATTACTAAGTCTTTTAATACTAAGTAAAAGTAAGTTATAGCTTTTTATTAAGCTTATATAATCTTTATATTAATAATATATAAAATAACATTTTAAAGCTCTTTTAGTAAAAAAAATAGTACTAACTTAGTAATTTTATTATATTTTAATTATAAGTATACTAATACTTAATTTTATATTATATTAAATATAAGCTTAATTTAGTTACTAAATATAATTCTACCTAAATTAATAAGGGAGTTATAGTAACTTTAAGAGAGGCTATAACTCTTACTATTTATAATAATATCTATTATATTACTTATTACTTTTATACTTTAAGCTTAATACACTATTAAAAAGGGAGGTAAATAGGTAAAGTAAATCTTTTTATTAACTTTTTAAGCAAATTAAAGTTAATTCTATAGCACTATTATAGTGTAAGCGAATTTGCAAAAGTTTTTTTTAAATTTCTTAATAGTATATTAAGCTTAAAGTATAAAAGCAGTAGGTAATATAATAAATATTATTATAAATAGTAGAAATTATAGCCTCTTTTAAAGTTACTATAACCCCCTTACTACTGAATTTACTAAAAAACTTTCGCAAATTCGCCTGCACTACAATAGCGCTATAGAATTAACTCTAATCTGCTTAAAAAGTTAATAAAAAGATTTACCTTACTTATTTACCCCTCTCCCTAATAGTATATTAAGCTTAAAGTATAAGAGTAGTAGGTAATATAATAGATATTATTATAAATAGTAGAAATTATAGCCTCTCTTAGAGTTACTATAACCCCTTTACTAATTTAGGTAGGATTATATTTAGTAACTAAGTTAATCTTAAGTTTAATATAATATAGAACTAAGTATTAGTATACTTATAATTAAAATATAATAAAATTACTAAGTTAATACTATCTTTTTTACTAAAAGGGCTTTAAAACGTTATTTTATATATTATTAATATAAAGACTATATAGGCTTAATAAAAGGCTATAACTTACTTTTACTTAATATTTAAGGATTTAGTAATAACCTTTACCCTTAAAGTAATAATTAAAAAAGTAGTTAAAAAGGTACTTTAATCTAAAACTATAATAGAAATATTATAGATAAGAGTTATAGCTAGTAACTTACCTACTTATCTTTTTATTATAGTAGCTTAACCCCTTACTTTTATAGTAGTCCCCTTATATATTTACTATAAAACTATTATAAAAGAATAAGGTATTAATAATATAGCTAAAAACTATAGCTTAGAAGAGATTATTAATACTATTAATAAAGCTATAAGTAAGAATACTATAGTAATAGTATACTACCTTTATAATAGAAATATAGTAGTTACCTTTAAGAAAATAGCTAAAGCTTATATAAAAAATATTATTTAAGTCTAAACTATATTTAAGCTAAAGATAATACTAAACTACTAAGTATTTAGTATTATTATTAAAGGCTTCCTTATTTACTATACCTAAAATACTATAAAAGAAACTATTATAAATAACTTAGTTAGTGCTAATAAATATATAATTATAAGGGTAATAGTGTAAAAACTATATAGGACCTTTATATAAGCGCCCCTAATTATAGGCATTAATAATATTAATATAGCTAATAGACTATATTATAGTAGAATTATATATAAAGTAGAAATATTTAAAGCTAAACCCTATAATAAAGCCCTTTACCTTTATTAATACTACTAATACTTTAAATATAGCTATATAGTAGTATACTATATATTAGCTCTATACTATAGCTACTATATAGCTACTTAATATAATAATAAAAATAACTACTTAGCTCTTATAAAAGTAATATAGAAATGCTATATAAACTACTTAGGTTCTTACTTAGTATAGTTAAAAAGCTATAAAACTACTAATAAGTAATAAGCTAAGGCTTATACTATATACTTAAACTAGCTTAGTGCCTTTACTACCTTAGCTAAATTAAAAACTAAAGAATAAACTAAAGTAATAAAAAATAAAAGAAGATTAGCTAGCTTTACACTTTCTTATAAAGTATTACTATAAAAACACATTAGCTACCTATAAAGCAGCTGCTTAATAATAGCTAATAAAGACTCTATTACTATACTACCCCCCCCTTACTTAAAAGAAGCTATTAAGGCTTTTTTATAAAACTATATTAGTTTTATAGTAAAGGCACTATTAATAAAAACTAACACCCTCTTTAATTAATAAATATAACTATATAAATTATATACTAAAATATATAAAAGAAAACCTACTTAGTTTATATAGCTTTTAAAGCTTAGCTTAAAACTAATATAGTTATACTTTAAGAACTTAATAAAAGTAGTAAACTACTTTTTAACCTAAGTCTTAGACTTTATTAGCTAATAGCTTAAAGTAACTATATAGCTATATATATTTACTATTACTATAATCCTAAGTTATAAATAATATAGGTAAGCACTAACTAATATATAATTATACTATAAAATATTAATATATATTTAATCTACTCCCTTAACTATAAATAAAACTAAATATCCCCCCTTTATATACTTTTAAAAGAGCCTATATAGCTTTATAATATTTTTATTAAGAACTTTAACTAATACTATTTATTATAAAACTATTATAAATATATATTACTAAAAAGTAAAATACTACTTATAGTTATAAAGTAATAATAGCTTAAACTTACTATACCTTAAGGGGAAATAATATAAAGAACTTAAGGTAAAAGGGATAGTATTATTAATTATATATAGATATTTATAAATATAGTATTATAGTTTTTAAGGGAATATAACCTTATTAGTTTTAACTATATACTATAGCTTATCTATATTAATACTAAAGATACTAACCCCCTACCTATAGAATACTAATTTAAATAGTATTATATAAATAAAGACCTTATATTTATTAAGGTAGTATACTAGCTTTACTTTAATAACTTTCTTTCCTTTTTAATATATATAAGCTATATAAATATATTTATAAAATAGCTTATAGTAGAACTTTATATTATTACTATAATTATAACACTAAAAGGGCTTTATATTAGTTTTTATATATAACTATAGTAAAACCTTAGGATAAAAGAGGCAGTTTAAAATGCTTATAAAGCTTAAAGATAATAGTACTACTAATATACCTTAGCAAATTAAAAGGCTATATCTAAGGCAGTAGCGCGCTAAAACTATATTATATATAATAAGTAATACAGCTTTTAGTAAAGGGTAGTAGCAAAAGTAATAGTAAGTAAAGAAAGCCTTTAAAAGCTTAAATAATAGGCTAAACTAAAAAGTAGACTTCTATTAAAAACTTAATAAGTCTTACTTTTATACTAAAGTATAAGTAAATCCTAAATACTATAATACACTTACTAAGGTAAAGCTAAAGCTTTTTTTAATTAATTCTTCCTAATATTTATAGCAAAAATAAATAACCTCCTAAATAACCTTAGTACCTACCTTAATTCTATAGTATTTCTTAATAAGAATAAATTTATAATAAAAGAGATTTATAATATCCTTAAATAGCTACTAAACTAAAAAGCACTTAGACTTAATAAGCTTTTAGCTAAGTTCCTAAAGGTATATAGTAAACCTTTAACCTATGCTTTAGCTACCCTTTTTAATATATACTACTAAGCTAAATACTATTTAAAACTATTTTAAAAAGCTAAGGTAGTTATTTTATATAAGCTTAAGAAAACCCCCTTAAAAATATAATATATAAAAGTATAGCGTTTTATTTCTCTCTTAAGTATAATAAGTAAAATCCTTAAAGTAGTAGTAGTAGTATAAATTACTTTTATATTTAAAGAGAGAGGCGCCCTTCTTAATCTCTAAATAGATAATAAAATAAACTGCTTTACTAAGATAGCCCTTAGTATTTTAATAAAAGCTATAAAAATAGTATAACACTATAGCAGAACTATATTACTTTTTTAACTAAATATCTCTATAGCCTTTAATATAGTTTACTATAAATAACTAATATATATAATGCTTACTACTAAATTACTTATATAAATAATATAATAGGCTTAAGCCTTTACTAATAAATAAAAAGCCTACCTAATATTTAAAGGTAAAATAGCTACTACCTAACCTATGCCTATAGGGGTTCTATAAGGGTCCCTTATATTTCTAATACTATTTCTATTATATATTATACCTTTATATAAAAAACTTAAAATAGTTTACTCTACCTTAGTCCTTAGATTCTTAAATAATATAAATATCCTAGTATATAAATATATAATAAAAGAAATATAAAAACGCCTTAAGACTATATAAAAGGTTTGCTAAGAATAGTCCTAAAAATCTAGCCTTTAATTCTATTCTTAAAAAAGCAAACTTATTTATTTTACTAAAAAAAGATAACTAAATATAATATAGGTTTAGCTTAGTAATACTATAATTTAGCTAATATAAGCTATATATTTCCTAAGAGTTTAGGTATACTATAAGCTATAGTAAAAAGCATACTAAAAATAGCTTACTAAAAAGCTTATATACTAATAGCTAGCCTTTACTATACTTATAGTATTTATATAAGGGTGCTTACTATAGGAATTAAAACTTTTATATATATAAGTTATATAAAGCCTTATTATATATAGTATAAGCATATACTATACCCCTACTAAATAAGGTAGTATAGCTAAGGGTATTATAAAGGTATTTATTATAAAATAAACTAAGTGCTTTTAGGTAGTATTAAGCGCTTATAAGGCAATACTATAAACCTTACTTAAAACTAAGATAATAGTACTATCCCTTAACCTTTACTTTAACTACTAAGTTTAGTAATACTATAAATATATTAAAATAAATAATATAATAATAAAAATCTATACTATATATACTATAGTTATAATATACCTTTACTATTAAGTAACCTATTAAAAATAAATATAGGTTATAAACTATAAGCTATTCTTAAACTACCCCCCTTTTAATCCTAAGGCTTTTAGTTTAAGCTAAAAACTAAAAAAAGAATAAAAAGATAAGTAGTATAAGAATAAAACTAAAGCCTTTACCTATAATTTATACTAAAACTAATATATAATTAAATAAGACTTTAACTTTTATTTTAAAATAAAAATTATTTAACTTTACTACTACTTTACTAAGTTTAAATTAATAGCTCTTATTTAAATATATATAAAAAAGATTAGCTTTAATTACTTTCTCTATAACTACTATATTCTTAAGGTAGAATTACTAATATACTACTACTAAGGTAAAGAGAAGGACTACTAATATTTAATTATATAGTACCTAAAATATAACTACCTTTAACTAATAAGTACTAAAGTAAAACTAATATAAAACTAAAGGGATATCTATATAGCTCTTAACTTATTTAAATTAGTAAAATACTTTACTTAATAAATACTTAGTATTAGCTAACTCTCTTAATACTACTTAGCCCTTATACTTTAAAAAAGATAGAAGATTAACTATATAAAAAAGAATAAGGCTTAAGGTAAACCTAATAAGAAGATAAAGGGGATATAGATAGAAAGAAGCCTATATAGTTATTATATAGAGACTAATAACTATAAATAAATATAAAAGGGTAGTAAAAAAGGGGCTGCTTTAAAACTAAGCTATAGCTACTTAATTTATTTATTTATAAAAATTATAAAGTAAAAAGGAAAATAGCTATTAAAAACACTTTAGGTGCCTTAAGGGTGGCCTTAAGAGCGCCCTTAAGTCTTATTATAACCCTAAGTTACCCCCCCCTTCCCTCCTTTTAAACCCTCTCTCTCCTTACTTATTTTACCTTTATTCTTTATTCCCTCCCCTTTCTCTTTACTATTTTTAGCTAAATTCCCTTCTATAACTACTATAGCTACTATTACTAATAAGGTATTAGTTTACTTTATAGCTATAGCTAAATATTTTATATAGCTTAATATATCTTACTTAAAGCTTTTAAAGATTACTTTAGTAATAATAAGGGTTTAACCTATACTTAGCTTAGTATTAACTAAGCATTAAGTAGTCCCCTAAACCTTTTTATATACTTGAAATTATAATATATTAGCTAAGTAGGGATAGATATAGAATTAAACTAAACTTATATTAAATAGGGACTTTAAATTATTTTTATCTTTATTATTATAAGTTACTTAAAAATTAAGGAGAGCCTATACCTTTACTTAATAGGAGATATATATAGGTAAAGGCTACTTTAATTAAAAACTATATTAAACTTAAAGCAAACTAAAACAACTTACTTTATTATAATTACACTCTATTATATAATATTTAAAATAAAAACTATTAATACCTAAATAATTAGTAGCTATAATAAACCTAAGAGGGGCTTAAGAGGGAACTTACCTTTCTAATTATAGTAACTTTTTCTTAGATTTTTTATTTATATAATATAAAAATTATAGGGCTATTACTATTAAGAGCCCTAAGGGGGTTAGTATTAAAACTAAGCTAAACCCTAAAATAACTTACTAAGCTTTAATTAGTTTATTAAGGTATAGTTTTCCTTTAAATTATTAATAAAACTAAAGACCTAAACTAAGCTTATATTAAAAACTAAAGGGAAAAGGGAAGGGCACTTACTAATTTAAGCTTTTATTATAAAAAAAAAAAAAAAAGAGAGGTTCTTAAACCTAAAAGAGAGGGCCTTATTTATAAAAAAAGACCTAACCCTTTAAATTACTTATTAGTAAATTAATCCTAATTAAGAAATTAAAAAGTAGAAATATAAAAGCATAGTAGTACTAATAAACTCCTGCCCTAAACCTAAACTAAACCCTTAGCTTATTTATACTAAATTAGTAACTATATACTAAATTAGTAACTATATTCCTAATTAAATAAGTCTAATAATGCATTACTTAATATAGAATTACTATATAATATATCTTAAAAGTGTTAAATAAGCAACTAATATAAACTTCTATTAGCTTTAAACTAAACTATACCTAAATATCTCTAATATACATTTAGACTATATATCTTTAATATATAAATTATATATACCTACTATATTAATCTTTTCTTAGCCCTTTTAGTAACTATAGCTGCTAACTTAGCTAGTAATACACTATATTTTATGCGCTAAAACTACTAAGGTCCTATATAAAGGCCTTAATTATAAGCTAATATATAGTAGTATATAGGTTTTCCTCCCTACTCTAAGGTTTTTCCTATATAGTAAAATAAGCAAAGGTACTAGGAAGTAGCTCCTAGAGCTATCTAGTGTAATTTAATAATAATAATAATAACCCCCTTACTAATTTAAATAGGATTATATTTAGTAATTAAGTTAATTTTAAGTTTAATATAATATAGAACTAAGTATTAATATACTTATAACTAAAATATAATAAAATTATTAAGTTAGTACTATCTTTTTTACTAAAAAGGCTTTAAAATATTATTTTATATATTATTAATATAAAGACTATATAAGCTTAATAAAAAGCTATAACTTACTTTTACTTAGCACTAAGAGATTTAATAATAATTTTTACCCTTAAAGTAATAATTAAAAAAGTAATTAAAAAAGTACTTTAGCTTAAAACTAAAATAGAAATATTATAAATAAAAGTTATAGCTAATAGCTTATTTACTTATTCTTTTATTATAATAGCTTAACTCTTTACTTTTATAATAGTTTCTTTATATATTTACTATAAAACTATAGTAAAAGAATAAGGTATTAGTAATATAGCTAAAAGCTATAGCTTAAAAAAGATTATTAATATTATTAATAAAGCTATAAAAAAGGATACTATAGTAGTAATATACTACCTTTATAATAAAAATATAATAGTTACTTTTAAAAAAATAGCTAAAGCTTATATAAAAAATATTACTTAAGTTTAAACTATATTTAAGCTAAAGGTAATACTAAACTATTAAGTATTTAATATTATTATTAAAGGCTTTTTTATTTATTATATTTAAAATACTATAAAGGAAACTATTATAAGTAACTTAGCTAATATTAATAAATATATAACTTTCGCGAATTTACCCGCACCGCAACAGCGCTGCGGAATCGACTCTAATCCGCTCAAAAAGTTGATAAAAAGATTTGCCTTACCCGTTTACCCCCCTCCCTAATAGCGTATTAAGCCTAGAGCGTAGGAGCGGCAGGCAACGCAATAAATGTTGTTATAGATAGCGGGAATTATAGCCTCTCCTAAAGTTGCTATAACCCCCTTACTAATTTAGGTAGAATCACATTTAGCAACTAAGTTAAGCCTGCGTCTAACGCAACATAGGACTAAGTACTAATATACCTATAACTAGAATATAATAAAATTGCTAAGTTAGTGCTATCTTTTTTGCTAGAAGGGCTTTAGAACGTTATCCTATACATTATTAACGCAGAGACTATATAGGCCTAATAGGAGGCCATAACTCACTCTTGCTTAGCACTAGAAGACTTAGTGATAACCTCTACCCTTAAGGCAATAGTTAAGAAAGTAGTTAAGAAGGCACTTTAGCCTAAAACCGTAATAGAAACGTTATAGGTAAGAGTTATAGCTAGCAGCCTACCTGCCCACCCCCTTATTATAGTAGCCTAACCCCCTACTCCTATAGCAGTCCCCTTATATATTTACTATAAAACTATTATAAAAGGATAAGGTATTAGTAATACAGCTAAAAGCTATAGCTTAAAAGAGATTGTTAACGCTATTAACAGAGCTATAGGCAAGAACGCTATAGTAGTAGCGCGCTACCTCTATAGTAGGGATATAGTAGTTACCTTTAAGGAAACAGCTAAGGCCTATATAGAAGATACTACTTAGGTCTAAACTGCATTTAGACTAAAGGCGATGCTAAACCGCTAAGTATTTAGCATTATTATTAAAGGCTTCCCTATTTACTATACCTAAAATACTGCAAAAGAATCTATTATAAGCAACCTAGCTAGTGCTAATAAATGTATAATTATAAGGGTAGCGGCGCAGAAACTACGCAGGACCTTTACGTAAGCGCCCCTAATTATAGGCGTTAATAACATTAATGTAGCTAACAGACTATGCTACAGCAGAATTGTATATAAAGCAGAAATATTTAAAGCTAAACCCTATAACAAAGCCCTTTACCCCTACTAATACTACTAATACTTTAAATATAGTTATATAGTAGCGCACTATACGTTAGCCCTATGCTACAGCTGCTACGCAGCTGCCTATTATAACAATAAAAGCAATTGCCCTACCCTTATAGAAGCGGTGTAGGAATGCTATGTAAACTACTTAGGTCCTCACTTAGTATAGTTAAAGAGTTGCAGAACTGCTAACAAGTAATAGGCTAGGGCCTACGCTATATACCTAGACTAGCCTAATGCCTTTACTACCTTAGCTAAACTAGAAACTAAGGGATAGACTAAAGTAATAAGAAGTAGAAGAAGATTAGCTAGCTCCACGCTTTCCTATAAGGCATTGCCGTAGAAACGCGTCAGCCGCCCGTAGGGCAGCCGCTTAATAATAGCTAATAGGGACTCTATTGCTATGCTACCCCCCCCTTACCTAAGAGAAGCTATTAAGGCTTTCCTGCAAAACTATAGCAGTCCTATAGCAGAGGCGCTATTAATAGAAACTAATACCCCCTCTAACTAATAAATATAACTATATAAGTTATATACTAGAACACACAGAAGAAAACCCACTTAGTCTATATAGCTCTTAGAGCCTAGCCTAAAACTAACGTAGTTGCGCTCTAAGAACCTAGTAGGAGCAGTAAACCGCCCCTTAACCTAAGTCTTAAACTTTACTAGCTAGCAGCTTAGAGCAACTGTATAGCTATATATATTTACTACTGCTATAGTCCTAAGTTGTAAATAACATAGGTAGGCACTAATTAGTGCGTAATTATACTATAGAATACTAATATATATTTAATCTACTCTCCTAATTATAAATAAAACTAAACATCCCCCCTTTACGCACTCCTAGAGAAGCCTATGCAGCCTTATAGCGTTTTTATTAGGGACTTTAACTAACACTATCTATTATAGGACTGCTATAAATACATATTACTAAGAAGTAAAACACTACTTATAGTTGCAGAGTAGTAGCAGCTTAGACTTACTATACTTTAGGGAGAAATAATATAAAGAACTTAGGGCAAAAGGGATAGCACTATTAACTATATATAAGTATCTATAGATATAGTATCATAGTTTCTAGGGGGGTGCAACCTTGCTGGTTCTAACTATATACTATAGCTTATTTATATTAACACTAAAGACACTAACCCCCTACCTATAGAATACTAATTTAAATAGCACTATATAGATAAAGACCTTATATCTGCTAAGGCAGCGCATTAGCTCTACCCTAACAACTTTCTTTCCTCCTTAGCGTATATAAGCTATATAGATATATTTATAGAATAGCTTATAATAGAACTCTATATTATCGCTATAACTATGACACTAAAAGGGCCCTATACTAGTCCCTACGCGCAACTATAGTGGAACCTTAGGATAAAAGAGGCAGTCTAGGATGCCCATAAAGCTTAAAAACAATAGCGCTGCTAATATACCCTAGCGAATTAGGAGGCTGTATCTAAGGCGGCAGCGCACTAAGACTGCATTGTACGTAATAAGCAACGTAGCTTCTAGCAGAGGGCAGTAGTAGAAGCAATAGCAAGTAAAGGGAGCCTCTAGAAGCTTAAATAATAGGCTAGACTAAGAAGCAGACTCCTATTAGAAACCTAGTAGGTCCCGCCCTTATACTAAAGCGCAGGCAAATCCTAAACACTATAATACACCTACTAAGGCAAAGCTAAAGCTTTTTCCGATTAGTTCTTCCTAATATCTATAGCAAAAACAGACAACCTCCCAAACGACCTTAGCACCCGCCTTAATTCTATAGCATTTCTTAATAAGAATAAATTTACAATAGATAAGATTTATAATATCCTTAAGCAGCTACTAAACTAAAAAGCGCCTAGACTTAACAAGCTTCTAGCTAGGTTTCTAAAGGCATATAGTAAACCTTTAGCCTACACTTTAGCCACCCTCCTTAACATATACTGCTAGGCTAGATACCACTCAGAACTATTCTAAAAAGCTAAGGTAGTCGTTTTATATAAGCCTAGGAAGACCCCCTTAGAAATGCAATATATAAGAGTATAGCGTCCTATTTCTCTCTTAAGCGTAATAGGCAAAATCCTTAAAGCGGCAGTAGCGGCACAAATTACCCTTATATCTAAAGAGGGAGGCGCCCTCCCTAATCTCTAAATAGGCAATAAAGTAAACCGCTCTACTAAGGTAGCCCTTAGCATTCTAATAGAAGCTATAAAAATAGCATAGCACTACAGCAGGACTGCGTTGCTCCTTTAACTAAATATCTCTGCAGCCTTTAATATAGTCTACTATAAATAACTAACACACACAATACTTACTGCTAGTTTGCCTGCGTAGATAGCGTAGTAGGCCTAGGCCTTTACTAACAGACAAAAAGCCTACCTAACATTTAAGGGTAAAACAGCTGCCGCCTAACCCATACCTACAGGGGTCCTATAAGGGTCCCCTACATCCCTAATACTATTCCTATTATATATTACACCCTTATATAAAAAACTTAAAACAGTTCACTCTACTTTAGTCCTTAGATTCTTAGATAACACAAACATCCTAGTATATAAACACACAATAGGAGAGACACAGGAACGCCTTAAGACTGTATAAAAGGTCTGCTAAAAATAGTCCTAGGAATCCAGCCTTTAATTCTATCCTTAAAAAAGTAAACTTATTTATTTTACTAAGAAAAGACAACTAAACATAATATAGGTCTAGCTTAGTAACGCTATAATTTAGCTAATATAAGCTATACACTTCCTAAAAGTCTAGGTATACTATAAGCTATAGTAGAAGGCATACTAAAAACAGCTTACTAAAAAGCTTATGCGCTAATAGCTAGCCCTTACTACACTTATAGCGTTTATATAAGGGTGCCTACTATAGGAATTAAGACTCCTATATATATAGGTTATATAGAGCCTTATTATATATAGCATAGGCGCACACTACACCCTTATTAAACAAGGTAGCGTGGCTAAAGGCATTATAAAGGCATTTATTATAAAACAAACTAAGTGCCTTTAGGCAGTGTTAGGCGCTTATAGGGTAATGCTATAGACCTTACTTAAGACTAAGATAGTAGTACTACCCCTTAACCTTTATCTTAACTACTAAGTCTAGTAATATTATAAATACATTAAGATAAATAGCATAGTAATAAGGATCTATACTATATATACTACAGTTGCAATACACCTTTGCTGTTAAGCAACCTATTAAAGATAAATATAGGTTACAGATTATAAGCTATTCCTAAACCGCCCCCCCCCTAATTCTAAGGCCCTTAGTCTAAGCTAAAAACTAAAAAAAAAATAAAAAGATAGATAGTATAAGAATAGAACTAAAGCTTCTGCCTATAATCTATACTAAGACTAGTATATAGCTAAATAAGACCCTAACTTCTATTCTAAAGTAAAAATTGTCTAACTCTACCACTACCTTACTAAGTTTAAATCAGTAGCCCTTATTTAAATATATATAAAAAAGATTAGCCTTAATTACTTTCTCTACAACTACTGCGTTCCTAAGGTAGAATTACTAATATACTACTACTAAGGTAAAGAGGAGGACTACTAATATCTAATTATATAATGCCTAAAATACAACTACCTCTAACTAATAGGCGCTAAAGCAAGACTAATATAAAACCAAAGGGATATTTATACAGCCCTTAACTTACCTAAATTAGCAAAATGCCTTACTTAATAAATACTTAGCACTAGCTAACTCCCTTAATACTACTTAGCCCTTACGCTCTAGAAAAAATAGGAGATCAACTATATAAAGGAGGATAGGGCCTAAGGCAGACCTAATAAGGAGATAAGGGGGATATAAGTAGAAAGGAGCTTATATAGTTATTATATAAAGACTAACAACTATAAATAAATATAAAAGGGCAGTAAGAGGGGGGCTGTGCTAAGACTAAGCTGCAGCCACTTAATTTATTTATCTATAGAAATTATAAAGCAAAAAAGAAAATAGCTACTAAAGATACTTTAAGTGCCTTAAAGGCGTCCCTAAAGGCGCCCTTAGATCCTATTACAGCCCTAAGTTGCCCCCCCCTTCCCTCCCTTTAAACCCCTCCCCTCCTTATTTATTTTACCCCTATTCCCTATCCCCTCCCCCCTCTCCCTATTATTCCTAGCTAAATTCCCCTCTATAGCTACCGCAGCTACTATTACTAATAGGGTGTTAGTCTGCTCTATAGCTATAGCTAAACATCTTATATAGCCTAGCATATCCTATTTAAAGCCCTTAGAGACTGCCTTAGTAATAGCAAAGGTCTAACCTATACCTAGCTTAGCGTTAACTAAGCGCTAAGCAGTCCCTTAAACCTCCTTATATACTTTAAACTATAATATATTAGTTAGGTAGGGACAGACGTAGGACTAGACTAAACTTATATTAAATAGAGACTCTAAATTATCCTTATCTTTATTATTATAAGTTGCCTAGAAATTAAGGAGAGCCTATACCTCTGCCTAATAGAAGATATATATAGGTAAGAGCTGCTCTAATTAAGGACTATACTAAACCTAAAACAAATTAAGACAACTTACCCTATTATAATTATACCTTACTATATAGCATTTAAAATAGGAACCGCTAGTACCTAAACAATTAGTAGCTATAACAGACCTAAGGGGGGCCTAAGAGGGAACTTACCTTTCTAATTATAGCAACTTTTTCTTAGATTTTTTATCTATATAACGTAAGAATTGTAGGGCTATTGCTACTAAGGGCCTTAAGGGGGTTAGTACTAGAACTAAGCTAGATCCTAGGATAACTTACTAAGCTTTAATTAATTTGTTAAGGTATAGTCTTCCCCTAAAATTATTAGTAAAATTAAAGACTTAGACTAAGCTTATACTAGAAACTAAAGGGAAGAGGGGAGGGCACTTACTAATTTAAGCTCTTACTATAAAGAAAAAAAGGAAAGAGAGGTCCCTAAACCTAAGGGGGGGGGCCTTACTTATAGAAAAAGACTTAACCCCTTAAATCACTTACTAGTAAGCTAGTCCTAATTAAAAAATTAAAGAGTAAAAATATAGAAGCGTAGCAGTACTAATAAACTTCTACCTTAGACCTAAACTAAACCCTTAGCTTATTTATACTAGATTAGTAACTATATATTAGATTAGTAACTATATTCCTAATTAGGTAAGTCTAATAACGTATTACCTAACGCAGAACTACTGCATAATACATCCTAGAAGTATTAAATAGGCAACTAACGCAGACTCCTACCAGCTCTAGACTAGACCACACCTAGATATCTCTAATACACACCTAAACTATACATCTCTAATATATAAATTATGCGTGCCTATTGCATTAATCTTTTCTTAGCCCTTTTAGCAACTATAGCCGCTAACTTAGCTAATAGTATACTATATTTTATGCGCTAGAACCGCTAGGGTCCTGTATAAGGGCCTTAATTATAGGCTAATATATAGTAGTATATAGGTTTTCCTCCCTACTCTAGGGTTTTTCCTATGTAGTAAAATAAGCAGAGGTACTAGATAGTAGCTCCTAGAGCTATCTAGTGTAATT
>SRPV01000126.1:0-35589 GCA_018360135.1 Claviceps sorghi | reverse complement strand
AAAAAAAAAAAAAAAAAAAAAAAAAAAAAAAAAAAAAAAAAAAAAAAAACCGTTCCGCAACGACGTACGACCCATGGCATAGCAGGATTCGCCGCGACATCAAATCACCCAGGCCGATGGCGTCTTGTTGTCTACGAGCATGGACTACCCGATACGTCGCGACCTTGTTCGGCCGCAGTGCCCGCTATGTATATGACCCGCTCACCATGAGACACAGCAGCGATACGGCAACGTGCCCCGTCTGGGACAGGGAGAGAAAAGGCCAGTCCCTGTTTATGCTACCTCTTCTTTTGAAACTTGCCTCGAGCCGAGATTCTGCCCTCGGCGGGAATGGTCCTCCATCCCGTAAACAGGAATCCGTCTGCACCGCCTCGGCCTGTCATGAAAGGGTGTGTTCTGCCCGGCAGGACCTGCCACCTCCTGGCCCTGCTCGTCTGCACAGACGCCCCCAGCACCAGCGTCGGGTTGATGGGGTATTCTCTGGTCCCGGGCCATCGGTCCAGTTCTGCTTGCGTCTTGCCCGCTGTCTCGGCGGGCGGCGAGGACACCCAGGCTGCGCGCCGGGCGATACTGAAGCAATCGACTAGTTGCTCCAGCAGCTCTATCGTAGGCGAGTAGATGGCGATGGGAGAGCCGCCCGCCAGGAGGGGCAGTGACTCGCGAAGAATGGAGATTGGGTCCATGGTGCTTGCCACGGCCAGGCCCGAGAATCCACCCGCGCGGGTGGCGTCTACGATCTCCTGGGTTCGCGCCCATCTGCGTCGTTTGCGGTGATAGTTGCCCCGGCGGTTCGGTTTCCACGATGCGAGGACTTCTGGTGATACATCGGCAGGTCTTTCGGCGTAGGCGAGGTCGTCCTGGGGACTGACCAGCTGAAGCCACGAGATGGGCAGAAGATGTGTAAAGAGCGGGTGGAAGGGATACGGTGGGTTGGCATCGCTGGCGTCGAAGTCAAAGTACCGCAAAACGGAGAGGTTCGGTTGCGAATTGGCGTGGACGAGAGTCAGGGTGTTGGTGATGGCATAGTGCTTGTCGAGATCATCTTTGCGCGGTCGCTTTTTGGGATTTCTCGGGACATCTGCTCGTGGTTGCTGTGGTTGCTCTGGTTGCTGTTGCTGTTGCTGAAATTCTTCCTCCTCATTTGTTTCAGCACTTTGCGGTTCGTCCACCGCCTTTTGAGTGCTCGGCACCTCTATACCCTGCTCTTCACCGTCTTCTCGATGCAAGATACCCATTCTTTCGGCCATGGCAGCAACCAACAAGCCTCCGGTGTCGTCCACCACCAACCATCGACCGCCATGAGGCTCACCCGCGCCTTCCACGGGCGACCCTCCAAAATGTACATCAGCCCAGCATCCAAGCAGGCCCATCATCTCTGGACGCAGCTCCAAGACCCGGGCGGCATCCTTGTCCTCCAGCAGCCATTGGCCTAAGAGCACCACGTCCAGCGGAAGTACTGTGAAGCGCCTCAAGAACTTTCTCTCTTTCAACAGCTTATACTTGGCCAGAGAATACGACGTTTTCTGATCGATGGCCGTATGCGACAGCATTAGCTTGGCAATGAGTTCCTTACCGGCCGAGGCGCCCTTCTTCTTGAGCTCTTCAATCTCCTCGGTGGTGAGAGTCTGTCGTGCCGAGTCATCAATGATTTCCCGATTGGACCGCGCAATGACTTTGCCCGTCTCGTCTACCAGCGCAAGCTCCTCGCCATCTTCGGCGACCACAGCAGCCTCGCCGTCGGCCGAAAAGTTTTCGTTGACGTTGGTCTCGGCAAGAATGTCCTCGTTGAGCTCTCTGCCAGACACGACTCGCAATCGGGAGAATGATTCGTCCTCGCGCTTCTCCTGAACTTCATAGGTAAAGTGGAATGGCCGATCGATGAGCAGGTTGCTCGGAAAGGAGCCGTACTTGCCCAGAGAGATTGTTCTAGACGCAAAATGAGCGCTGTTAGGACCATGTTGCGGGTGTTGTGGTGGGGAGCAAGCGATGAGAAGAATAAGAAGAAGAAGGAGGAGGAGAAGAAGAAGAAGAAGAAGAAGAAGAAGAAGACGAACGTATTCGGGATGATTTGTAGAACACGCAAATTCCCATTTGGCAGGCGCAATGCGACCCAGCCATTGGGTTGAACCAGGCTCCTGGGCATGGTGGTGGTGGTGGTGGCGGCGGCGGCGATGAGCCAGTTTGCAGATTGACACGAGATGCCAAGCGGACATTTTTTTTTTTTTTTTTTTTGAACAAAACCCCCCCCCAAAAAAATACAACAGACTGCATTTGCAGTGTCTCGACGCGGTGAGCCCCGCATCCGGGAGAGGCTCCACTATCGCGCCGGGAAAGCACGACCTCTGCCAGATGACTGAGATAATCCATCAGCCCGGGTCGGAAGGGAACGAGCTTTGCGTTTTAAAAATACATATGCACATATGTCATCGAACCAGCGTGGGCCTCCTACTTGTGCAGCGTGAGGAAGTGAGAATGTTGTGCCGGACCATTGCCACTGTGGTGCCAGGTGCCAGGCGCCTTTAGGCAGTGTCGTGTGCAAATTGTCTTGTCATCCTGAATGGCAGAAATAAAGCTAGCCACGTCCATGGAAAGCTCGGTGGATGGACGTCGGAACCTCGGAACCTCGAGCGGCCCATAAAACAAGTCTATGCTGACTAACAAGGCCAAGACGAATGGAACAACGTTGACATCGCTCACGATGGCTGTGCTCGGAAATGACACGAAGAGTAGGGTGGAAGTAATTTTCTGTGATGCGCTCGATATCCTGTGCCCAAGAGCTCTTTTGCTTAGTCTTTGTCCTTTTCCTTGAGGCACACCCTGAGCCAACACTATTTCATCTTTGTACACGACTTTGAATCGCTTGTCAGGCTGCTGGGCCAGGTACCCAAGTACTACCTAGGGACTTGATCAAGTATTCAGTACTGAGTACCTACTTTAAGTAACCACCTACTAGGGGTAGGCAGATATTTACCTAAGTATTAAATACTTATCTAACCTAGTTAAGTACTTACTATGGAGCGCTCACCCTTTTTCTACTTTAGGTACTTAGATACTTATCTACCAGGCAGGTACTTCCTAAGTACCGAGCGACTTTCAAATCAAGGTGTATTGTCACGTGATGGACGTGATTAGTTCGTGCTGCGACGCGTGCTGGCGTGACGGCAGGATGCATAAGTGATGCACATTGCAGTCAGTTCGACACTCGAATTTTGATGTCGCTTTTGCTTACGGACAATGCTGATAATGGCACCTGATGTAATTGATCTGATTTCTTCGAGTCCTCATGCCTCCCACAATGCGTCACCATCGCCGATTGCAAACGCTGCTTCATTTGTCTCTCACGGTGCTTCGTTTCACCATAACGTCGAGACCCAGTCTTCGGAGAGCGTGGTGCATACTACGACTCACGAATGCTCAGCGACGAGCACACGAACAAAAACAAAGGGAGACGTACTGGATGAGATCGATGATGACATATTCGACCTGCTTGATGGACCTCAGCCGAAGCGCAGGAAAATCCTTCGACCTGATGCTAGGCACAAACAACCTTTTGACTTGCCACGATCGGCATCAAACCTAGATCAGAACCATTCACATCCTCCCTTGATGAGCCATAATCGGCCCCTTTCCAAGCGGACCGTCTTGGAACCCATCGAATTTACCAGCTCGTTGGAACAGGCGACTCCCAAACGAGACATCTCCCTCACAGCCAAGACGCAGCTGTCACCTTCTTTCAAGCACAGCGAACCCGCAAACGGTGTCAACATACTCCAAAACGACGATCCATTTCTCACGGATCCCTTTGAAAGCCCCGAACAACTAGTTCCAGAAAAACAATCCGCTAGAAGGGCCATGTCTTGTGATCCCTTTGTGAGTTCATCCCCGCCGCGGGCGTCGACAGCGCACGACCGATCGAATGGTACAAAATTCTACGCGCAAAGCCTTTCGAAAAGGTCTGATGTGATAGCTCGTGAGGGAGAGAAATTACACTGTTTCGCAGAAAACCCATCCCCCAAAAAGCGGGCGGCAGACAGCACTCTGGATTTGATTTGCATTGACGACTCCTCGGAGAAGTCTCATCAATCTAGCGACGATGAACTACCATCAATCATGGAAATGGATCTGACGAAGCGACGAGTGCGGTCGCCGATACGACGCACGCAGAGCGATACTACATGGCTAAATCGCACGGCTCCACGTAATACTTGTGCAGAAAAACACGCGAGACCGAAAAAGACTGCAGCAGAACGTGAAGCTGAGAAGGAGAATAAACGCCTAGAGAGAGAGAAGCTCAAGGCCGCCAAAGCTGTAGAGAAACATCGCGTTGCGGCGTTGGCAGAAGTCAACAAGCTTCGCACAGACAAGAAGGTATCTACGCCCGAAATGATTGTGGACTTGGCCTCTGGGTTGAATACTGGACTCCAAGTCCAAATCAAAGAAATGCTGCAGGGCTTGGGAGTCGAGCATGCCAACTGGAGCTGCCCCTGCCATAACATGATCAGGTGGCGACGCAAGGTGACATCGAGGTTCAACGAGGACATGGGTCTATGGGAGCCCATTTCTCCCCGCATCACTTATGAAGAAATTGCTCTCGTCATATTCGTAGCCGAGGAGTTTGTGTCTTTAGCGGTCGAAGACGCGCTTCACAAACGCATTACTGACATCAGACACCAGTATGGGCGGAAAAGGCTCGTCTTACTTCTGCAGGGCATGACCGCCTGGAGTCGCAAAAATCGCAGTATTCGCAACCGAAAATTCGCGTCGGGCGTCCGAGCTGCTGGCGACGAAACGACAGCAGCAACAACATCATCATCATCATCCTCATCGACGACATCCAGAGCCCGAGCTGTCGCCGAATATATATCGGAAGACATTATCGAAGATGCGATGCTCTCTCTCCACGTCGAGCACGGCGTACTCATTCACCACACAGCCGTGCCTCTGGAGACTGCCAAATGGGTCATCAACTTCACGCAACACATCTCCACGATTCCCTACAAGAGGCAAAAAGACCAGGCGACTTCGGTGGCGGGATTCTGCATGGAAAGTGGCCAGGTGCGCACGGGAGACGGCGTGCAAGACACATACGTACGCATGCTACAGGAAATTGTGCGCATCACTGCTCCCATTGCCTACGGAGTGGCGGCCGAGTTCAACAGCGTGACCAAGTTGGTCAAGGGGCTGGAAGACGGTGGACCAGAGAGACTGGCGACGGTGAGGAAGAGCACGAATAAGGACGGGGCGATGTCGGATCGTACCGTGGGTCAGGCTGTGAGCCGGAGAGTGTACAAGGTGTTTACGGGAACCGATGAGGATAGCACGGATGTGTAATGGAGTGCGTGCAAGACCATGTTGTGGTGAAACTTTGCAGTCACTGGTCACGCGCCGCACGCTTCGAAAGACATGAACATCGAGGGTAGCGGTATAATGGTTAACCCTTGTTAGGACTTTTAGAGAATAGAAGAAGTTCTTACTTTATATATGAAGCAACGTTCTATTACACATGGGTTCTATTACACATAAATTTTGTTTAAAATAAATAAGCATATTATCGATCTTGTAGACACTACTGCTAGGCATCTGGTCTGGCGAGAATAGTAGTAATGTTTATTTATTTATTCTAAATAAAATTCCATGTGTAACAGAACGTTAGTTAACACATGTTAACTATTAGGAGTTAAAACCTTCTTAAAACTTATGGTTTATTATTTATTTATTTATTTATATACGCTAGGCAGCCGCCTAGCGTATATAAATAAATAAACGTTAATTTTAAGCAGGTTCAGGCTCCTGATAGTCAACGCGTGGAAGCAATTATAACGGGAAAGGGTGGCCACATCTACGTATACAAGCGGGCTGAACTCTTGACTCCGGTGCACCCATCAACAGTATTCGTCTACAACCGAATTACCGCTCGCAGGTCGAACAAAGTCTACAAGTTTAAAATCTGGACACTAAAATGTCAGCCAGCAGTTTCAGTGCGAACGCGGGAGAAGTACCCGATTTGTTTTATGTTCAGGAAGAAAAAAAAAATAAAGTGCATTTCAGACAGCGGTTGAACAAGTTGGTTCCACATTGGAATTCAGAACAGGTCTGTGAATAATTGCTTTCTCATCATTTGAGTGCGCGAGGCACTGAGCACTTCTTGAGGGGGAGGGATCGAAGGTGTCATGAGAGTGGGAGGGAGAATATTTACCTAGAATGGACTGCTATTTCGTAGAGTCGTCGTCTGCTTTGCGCTTGCGAGAGGTGGTAGCGAAGAAGCCTTCCAGCGTCCTTTGCCGGTCGTCGTGAGCAGCACTGCCGATTCCGCCACGCGTCTTGTGTAGACGTACGAGGTGTTTCGTGCAGTTGACCTGGGAGATGCGGCTCCGCAGAGACGTCCAGGGCCTGCCTGCTCCGGGTATGACAGCCAAGGTGGCCGGGCGTCTGGCCATATCAATATCCAAGTACCCCGTGTTGCTCCAGGATATTCTATGCGAAGCAAAATCTGCAACAGTCGCACTCGCGCTCGAGGACGAGCCGCGAGCAAGCTTGCTGGCCAACGTCTGAGTCAATATGCCAAGCAGGATACCATGGCTGACAACGACGACACATGCCATTTCGGAGTCCAGCTGCATGGTCTGAGAGACGACGGGCCAAAGATGCTGATCCAGAAAGCCAATCGCCCTCGTCCTCATAGCTTCTGGAGTCTCGGCACCGGTCTGCGGTGGCCGCGACGCGGTGGACGCTGCTGGTGCATATTTGACGCCCTCCCAGCTCCCGAAATGCTTCTCTCGAAGCTCAGGAATCAAGGTGGTCGTCAGCACATGCCCATTGGCAGCACGACTGATGCCGTTGAAGGCATCACATATCGCGCTCGCAGTTTTGGCAGCCCGTTGCAGAGGAGAGGATAAGACATGGCGAATGTCAAGACCCGCCTCCTGGAGGGCTGACCCGAGACGCCTCGTCTGCAACACACCATGAGCTGTCAGGGCAGCATCACGAGAGCCTCCATATACACTGGCAACATTGTCGACACTCTCGGCGTGACGAACGAGAAGCAGGTGCATCGAGCCTAAAGATGAGGCGTGGAAAACATAGTTTCGAGATTGGGACTGGTGGTCCACGGCGCGGGTTGTGCTGTAATGCAGCAAAGAAAGATGAAGATGTTGGACTTGTGGGTTTTGGTAGCTTTTTGTAGGTAAATTTTTTCTTTGGTGGGATCCAAATGGTGGTTTTGCAGAAATTGCATAACCGGGGCCTGACCCACTTCAGAAATGTAGTACAAAGAATACCAGTACAATCCTTGAATGATTATAGGTCGTGACTTGGCAGGGGTGATTAGGCTAATCAGGCGTCGCTTCAGAAATAGCGATAATATAGTCCCTAGTCAAAAAGAATATTAAGCTAAGTGTAGTTTTAATACAAAAAAATATACCTATAAGCCCTAGTTAATACTGTTACGTGCGGGATACTGCACGTAAGTTGTTGGCATACGCAGCTTATGCGATGCGTCATAAAAGGTCATGAAAGATAACACACACAAGGTCACAGTTAGGTGCTCAGTTGTATGTATCAAGATTGTTGATTTCCTCAGACTCCGTGGCGGACTTCCTACCATGTAACAAATACCCTAAATATCCCTTATATGCCGCCTTAATAGCTATAAGCTTACGCGTAAGCCTGTGCGTAAGCCTGTAGGGTATTGAATGCACGCACGTAACCCTTGCTTAACCCTTGCTTACTAGGCATACACATAACTCTCACCTGCTGACGTATACGTGACCTTTATATATATTTAGTGTTTTTTTTTATATACGTATGGACCACTTACTAAGTAGCAGCACTGTTAAGAAGGGACCTGCCACCTGCAAAAAATGGGGCTTATACACACCTATAATCATTCAAGGGGTGTATTGTACATTATGTACATAATGTAGCAGCACGATTTCTTCCAGAATGACGGCTGCGTCCGGAACTGCTGCAGTCGCGTAAAAATGATGACAAAGCCCTTGTCGAGATATCCACGACTCGTGTCAGTGTATGCGGCCAAGAGATCAACGACATGGGCATAAGCATTGTAGATTCCCCCGAATTCCAGTCAAAGCGGTCGGTTTCAGAAGCCCGCACGAGAACCGAGCCGTCTTTCTCTTCGACTGCTGCGAATTCTGGCAAAGGAAAATAGAAGCGCTCGACCACGGGCGTGCATTCTCCTTTTGGCCAAACGGTATATCACGAGATTCAATATTTTCTTGGTAGCGAATCCTGTGGGAGCTATGCATGCAGTTTGATTCATATTTTTGTCAGCCGACGAGACGGGCTTACAAAAGAGGTTTCTAATTCGAGTCGGAGAACCTTGACCCCCCCTCCCCCCCCCCCCCCCCCAAAAAAAAAAAAAAAAAAGACCCTGCGAATCACTGTGACTGCTCAACGATATTCTTCATTGCCTTGATATATATTGTTCTCCCACCGTTCCCTCGGTATCCCACTTCTCCTCCAACCCGTCCTTTGGACAAAACCCGCCACAAACCATACTAACCCGCAGCAGACAACGAAGTCAAGTCAAAATACACAACAACTTGCCCCAGACTATACGTAAGTAACCAAGACCAAGCGCGCGTCCTGCTTCATTGGTGCCCCTGTTAAGCTGCCCAACTCCAGGCCATGAGGTTTGACGTCGTCTGTCTCGCTCTTGTCGTGGGCTATGTGTGCCAGACCGCGCTGGCCGATGCGGTAAAAAAATGCCCGCCTTTCCTCGTAAATTATCTGCACGTCGGGTGTACCAACAATAGAGGCAACTGCGTTCAGGGATATTACAAGGACAAATTCTTCTGGCTCCAGTCCCACTGTCCGGATGATTATCCAAACGTTCAGTGCGGCATGAAATGCGGCTGAGAAAGAAGGAAGGAAATTCTATTGCAGAAAACTTGAATGGTGGATCAAGTGTGATGATGGGATACAAAAGCGCATCAGGGGACATACATACACTGCAAAAAGACAGTGACAAGGGGTAGAAAGGATGGCGAATAAGATGGAAGATGGTGAAAGTGGACGCCCAAAGAAAATATAGACGCTACACAACAAAGGAAAACGGGTATCACAGGTCCTTTGTGCAACAAAAAAAAAAATAAAAAAAAATAAAAAACAAAAAAACAAGCAATTTGACCACAAGATGCTGCGACCCTTTTGCAAGCCACTTATCGGAAAAGCGCCGGCCACGAACCAGGTCTATTGTCCGCCATGGTACTCATCTTGCGCGGCGCCCCTGTCTCTCCACGTCTTGGCCACACTGGTATCTCTCAGTGCTTGGGCTTGTCAGCGGCGACAACGTGGCCCTGGTTCGTACCCTGGTTCATACTCTGCATGGCGGCATTCATCTTCCCAAACTGCCACTCGGGCAACGTGATGCCCGTCTGCTCCTGTATGGTGGTCATGAGCGGCGGCAGCATCTGGTAGACATTGCGCATGGCGGCGGCGGCATCAGCGGCCGTCTCGCTGCCCGTGTTCCAGACGCTAATCTTGGGCTGCAGACCGCGAATGGCTTCGGCGTTGGCCTTGGCCAGCTCGATGTACGTGCCCTTCTCGATCATCATGTACTGGAGCAGGCCGGCGGGCCCGCCAAAGGCCGTGGCCAGCTTGGCGTAGGCGTCGGCCATGGCGGCGATGCCCTCCGCCTCCTTGATCTGGGAAACGACATGCGCCTCGGCGTGCTTCTGGGCGGCGTAGTTGTGGGCGTCGGCGTCGACACGCGTCTTGTAGACGTCGGCGTCGGCCATGCGCTGGCTGGCTTGCTGCCGGGCGTGAGCCTCGGCCGCGACTTCGTAGGCCGCCGCGTCGGCGGCCTGCTGCTTGCTCTCGCGGGCAATGGTGGCCTTGACGACGTCTTTGGCGCGCAGGCGCTCGACCTCGGCGGCGGCGCGCTTCAGCTCGACCTGCTTCTTGAGCTCCTCGTCCTTGGACTCGAGCGCGCGCTGGGCCTCGACGCGGGCAATGTCCACGTCCCGGTTCAGCATCGTCTGCCGCGTGTTGAGCTGGGCCTCGGCCTGGGCGCGCTCAATGTCGCGCTCCGTCTTCTGCACCGCCGTCTCGGCGTTGATCTTGGCGATCTCGCGGTCCTGCTCGCCCTTGCGCTGGGCCTCGCCGACGTTGCCGCGCAGTTGGGCCGCTGCCACGTCGATCCTGGCTTGGTTGGTGGCGCCCTCGTGGGCTTTGCGCGAGAGAGACTCGAAGTAGACGGACCCCGGGGCATCTTTGAGCTCTTTGACCTACGGTGTGGACGGGAGAGTCAGTCCAGGCGCCTGGGTCAAGAGGAGCCATACATGCCCATGTCGGGGTTGAGGGGAGGAGAAGTGAGGACAAGGTTTTCCCCAAGAGGGGGCCGAGATCAGACAAGACATGAAGAAGAGGGGGAATGGGGGGGAGAGGAGGATTGGAGATTTTTGAGGTGTACGTGCATTGGCGTTGTAAATCTTGAGGCTGTTGAAAACGTCTTGTTGTTAGCCACGACTCCCTTGTCTGCTTGCCCAGCCAGGGCCGGAACGACGGACAAAACATACCCAAACTGGTCCAGTTCACTCTGGATGTTGCGAAAGATGCGCTTCTTGAACACCTCTCGCTCGGTAAAGATCTCCTCCATGGTCATGCTAGACACCAGCACGCGCGTCTCGCCCTCGATGATGCCCTTGACAATGCTGGCCACGTGGGTGCCCTGGTCTTTCCTGCCCGTCTCGGACTGGGCCAGGAGCATGGCGTACTTCATGAGGGCATCGCCGCGATCCTCCCGGCCGCCCGTCGTGCCCGTCGTCTCGGTCTCGGGGGCTTCGTCGAGGCGGCCCGCGTTTGCGCCGCGCTGGTTGACGTCGGGGCCGACGGTGAAGACGACGGGAAGAGCAAACTGCAGCTTCTCCCGCGTCATGGCCCGGAGATCCATGGCGTAGTCGTGCGGCTGGACACTAAAGCGCGTGCATCGCTGCAGAGGCCACACCCAGCAGGCTTTGGTGATTTTGACGGAGCGGATGCCCATGCCCGTGACGGCGAGGTACTCATCCGGGGCCGAGATTCTGTACGACATGGTCTGTTTCGTTTTTGCCACTTTTTTTTTTTTTTTTTTCCCCTCTTTTGCCTCCTCTTCTTCTTCGGCGCCCTCAGAGCTGTGGCAGACCTCGTTACCGGAGAGTGCAAGAGATGAAAAACGGGATGAAGCAGCAACAAAGACGACGAGATGACGGGTGAGTGAAAGGACAAGATGCGTGACAAAACACAAGCCAGCCCGGGCCTTATATGCTCTGGGCAATCACGGAAGCCCAGGAGTCAACCACCGTCGCGAGGCTGACTGACGGACGGTGGACGGTCGGACGGACTGCCTTGGCATTTCAGCTCGGTGGCGCAGCGGCAAGGCCATTTGGGGTTTGTTCCTTGTACTTTCTGGAAGCCTGCAGCGTAAGACGCGAGCTGGACTGGCGCATTCGGTGAGACGGTGCGGATCGTCGTCGGAGCCGAACCGGTCGGTGACGCGGCGCCACGGCGTTGGTCATGTGCTTGATAAGGTGTGTTCCGTCTTGGGTTGCATGTTTTGGTTGTTGTTGGAAAGAAAAGAAATGCCCTTCTTGGAGTCTTTGGCATCCTTGACGCGACACGGGCCATTTCTCGTGGAGCTAACCAGCGTCTGCCATCTCGTGACTTTTGCCAGACAGAGGTTTATTCTTTTTTCCTTTTTTTCTTTTTTTTTTTGTTTTCTCTTTTTTTTTCCTTTTTTTGTCCCCCTGGATTCAGCTGAAAGCGGCCACCGGGGCAACCATTTCTCGCTAGTGCAACGCGTAGTGGAGCAGGTAATCAGGCAATCTAGTGATTATTTTCGTCTAGGTGTAATTTGCATACAAAGGAAAATAAGAGCGCGTTTTATAGGCTAGGGGATACCCCTCACTAACCCCTTATAAGGCGTAGTAGTACTATTATTTAAGCATAGGAATTACACTACCTATACTCCCTAGGCAACACACCCCTTAATAGGAGCTATAAATATAAGTAAGCAAAGCTCCTATTATAAAATAACTAAGGTAGAGGCATTATTATAAAAGTAAAGTAAAAGTAAAGTTTAAAGAAAACACATAATTCTTAGTGTATAAATATTTATAAACTGCTGCGCTAAGTGCGTTCCTTTTTTGTTTTTACCTCTTTAAGCACCTTTTTTATAGTTAATATTAAATTTTTAACTAAAAATTTTCTATAATACCTTACACTTATTTTAACTATTAAACTAAGGTAGAATTCTAAGAAGCAATTCCTTTTAAGCTTTAGTGTGCTCTTACACTTATGCCTTATACTAAGCCTACTCCTCCTACTATTATAGCAATTAATTTTAATTTTATAAGGTTAGCTAATATTTATACCCCCTTTAGTTCCTATATACCTTTAGTTAGTAATCCCCTTTTATAAAGCTTTTACTAATTAAGTATTAAAAGCTTTTTAAGGGGCTACCTACTATTCCTAAAGGATGACTTTCTTTTACTAAGCTTTTATAAGGTTAGTAAAAAAAGCTCTCCTAAGGCCTTTAAGTTACTCCCCTTACTTTTATTACTCTTAAATAATAAGATTAACCTAAGCTTTAAGCAGCCTAAAAAAAGCATCCTTTTAGTAAGTATTTTATATACTTTAAAGAAGAGAAAGTATCTTTTAAACTTATACTTTAAGACCCTAGGTTCTAAGCGCTTAAAAGGCTAGGAGTAAATAGTAAGTTATAGCTAAGCTCCTTATCTTTTAAATCTATTTAACCCTTTTAAATAGCTATAAACCCTTATAAAGTATAGTACTTATTAATGCATTCCCTATATAGGTTATATATATGCTGCTATTATTAGTAAGGGCAGTAGCGTTTATTATAAGAATAAGGGTTTTAGCTGTTCTTATAGATGCTATTCTTATAGATTAAGCAATTACTATTATAATAACTTATATGCTGCCTTAGTCCCCCTTATTAAGTAGCTTTTATTAGCTTTAGATACTAATAATAAAAAGGTAAGCTTAGATTTCTTTTATTCTCTACTTTATGCCTTTTTTTAACACTTTCTACCCCTTAAATATATAATTAGTGCTAATAAGCGCTAAAACTATATCTTAAGCTCCTTACTAAGTAGAACTTAGTTTATAAAGGTATTAGAGTTATTTTAGGGGCTAAGGATACTATATAAGGCTCCTTAGTAGTAAAGGGTAAAACCTACCTTACTATAGTAATAGTATAGGTTAAGGAGGCTATTAAGGAGCTCCTTTAAGTGTCCTTTTTTTTATTACTTTACTCTTTTTATTATAAGTTAGCGTTAGGGCGTTTAGCGTTTTACTTTTTTATTTTCCCTATTTATATTTGCCTTAGTAGCGCTTTATAGCTAAGGGGAGGGCCCTTATATAGTTATAGGGTAATATATTTTAATGCCCCCCCTTTACTATACCTTTTTTAAGTAAAGTAGCTATATTTAAGTGTATAGAATTTGCTAAGTAAATATATAAATCTACTAAGCTAAGTATTACTTTAAAGCGTTTAAATTGCTAATAATTAAGGGCTTTAGTAAACCTATTAGCTAGTATATTTACTATTAGAAGATACTTAACTTTAAAGCTTCCTTACTTATATTCCTACTTTAACTATATATTATAAATATTAATATAGCGTAGATAAGTACTAATTTGCTTACTCTTTAAGAGTATAAGACAAATAGTTTGCTAATTATTATAATAAATTACCTAGTCCTTATAAGCGTTAAATTAAATGTCTTTAAAAAGGTGCTATAAACCTATAGTCTCTTATGCAACTTACTATAAAGTAAGCAGCTCTGCTTTAGTTGTAAACATTGTTACAGTCTGCTAATATATTATCTTTTAAATTATAGGTCTGCTAAATAGTATAATTAGGTATCTTTATAATAACTTTTATATATAAATATTATTAGCAAAAGAAGTGTTACTTACAATTTAGAATATACGTATTTCTCCTAGCCCTCTAAAGCTTAGAGCAAGAGACTTTATAAGATATAAGTATTTAATTACTTAGTCTACTGCCTTATAGTACTCTTTACTTAGATTTATAAGGAATTATAATAGCTTTAAAGCTGCGAAAGCAATATTAGGCCTTATTATAATAGCTATATATAGGATTAAACCTATCTTTTCCTAATAGCTCTTTATCTCTTATTTTTTAGCTTATCTATTGCGCTTATAATACTTAATTGCTAGTATTAGTATAGTAAGGAATATTGCTTTTCCTACTTAATTAAATTTCTTACTAATCTTATTAATATACACTTTATAGCTAAGGAAAATTTATTAATTTTTCTAATTATAGATTACTTAAATACTAAGAAAGAAGCGTACCTTGCCTTTCTCTTCTAATTTATAAGCTCCCTTTAAACTATTAAATAATTTATCTGCCTTTCCTAACTGTTCCTTATAGTAGGCAATAATAATATTATTAACAAAAAATACTATAAATAGATTGCGTGCTTTTAAATAGAATAAATAAAGCTCTTTTAGGCTAAAAATAAGCCTTAAGCTCTTAAGTTTACTACTTAATTTATTAAACTAAAGCTATAGTAAGTCTCTTAGCTTATAAAGTGCTTTTAGCAACTCTATGCATTTACCTATTACTTTAAACCTATTAGGCAGCTTACACGTTACTAATATTATATTTGCTCTACGCTTTATGTATAAGAACACATTCTTTATATTATATTACTTTATTTTAAGGTTAAACCTTGTAACTAAAGCTATAAGTATATAGAATGCATGCGCTATAAGCGTTGCAGTGTATATATACTTAATTGCTATTTTCTCTTATAGGTCTCTATATATACAAATTCGAGCCTTATATTATTATAGCATGCCTTTTTTATTGAATTTATATATAAACACCTACTTTAAAGGTAGTGGCCTTAATCTTGCCTATAACTGCTTTATTTACCTTTATATACCTCTTTCTTTAAGCTTTATAATCTCTTTATTTATTACTTTAAGCTACTAATCTTTTAAAGGGTAGCTTATAGCTTTATAAAAGTTCCTTAAAGCCTTTAGCAACTTAGATTAATAGATTAGCTGATTTTTTAAGTCTTCTTTATAAAAAGCTTAGCTTAAGTGGTTATAATATACATTAATTATAATAAACACAGTCTTAGTGCTCTAGATATTTAGGTCTTTGCAATTAAGCTAATTAGGCTCTAGCAAAGGCTTTAGATCCTAAAGACAGTTAATTAAGTAGCGGTCTAGCTAATACTTACGTAAGACTTCTTAGTTTTATATACGCCCTTTTTCTTACCTCTTCTTAATCCTTAAGCTTTAGCGCAGTGCTTATATATCTAAAGAGCTCTCTTCTTGCTACTCTTCTTTTTAATTATTATCTAAAAGGGTAGCTAATCCTTTAGAGATAAAAGAAGCAGACTTTCTTTGCGCTAACTGCTCTAACTAAGCGTTATTATTACTACGTATAAGAGTGGTTCTTTCGCTTTCTATAGTTATAGGTACATCTTTATTACCCTTTGTTATTTCGCTGCCTTTTATAGCAGGTACGTTATTATCGCCTAGGTCTTATACACTAGTAGGACTAAGCTTAAAGTTAGTGTCCTTAAAGCTTAAATAAATATTATCTTAGTAGGAGCCTAAATTAGCTTCTAAAAGCGCTAAGTTTAGGGTTGCCTAGGGAGTTTAAAGTCCTAAGCTCTGCTTTAGTAGCTAAAGAGATTTATTAGTTATTAGGTCTTCTTTAAAGTAAGTAGGTCCTTTTTATTATAAGCTTAAGGGCGCCTCTACCCTTAAGTTTAAACTTACTAATAAAGAAGGTGCTATATATAGCAATCTCCTTAATAATATAAGTAAGTTAACCTCTTTATTAAGTTTAGTATCTATTTGCAACGCTTAAAAGAGCGCTTCTAACTTAGGAATTAATTACACTTCTGCGCTTTCTATATATATATTATAGAATATTAATTTATTAAAGGTTATATTCCTTATTGTTATTACCTTGCTTAGTAAAGGGATTTATATTTAATAGATATTTAAAGCTACATAGCTAACTAAATACCTAATATATCCCCTAGGGCTTATCTTATAATGCCTTTAATTATAATCTGCCTTACAGTCTCTTATTATTAGATATGCGCAGTAACTATATGTATATAAACCGCTCTAATCTAGCCTTAGGTCTGCTATAGGCGCTTTTATTAGAAGCTAAGCGTTATTATAGAACTAGCTCTTAAGGACCTTAATAAGGGACTTTTACTATAATTGCTATATTAGACTAATATTGTGTAGGAAAGCAGCAGCTTATATGCTTTCTAACTATAGGTTTAGTAGAAGCTATATGCTAATAAGCATTATAATAAACTTTATTGTAATTATTTAGTTTACTCTTTCTACGCTACTATTTAGTTTATATATATATAGCAGTAAGCTTTTTAATTCTATACCCTTAAAATAAGCCTAAGCTTTAAAAGCTATATTACCCTACTCTAAGATTACTATATACTTATTATTCTGCTTAAATTTTATAATTAAAAGTTTAAATTACTATAATACCTATTATTTAAAGTAAACTAATATATTAAAAACAGTCTTAAGGGATTTATTAGGTAGCATATACATTTATATTATCCTACTATACTTATATTTAAAAATAAGCAGCTACTTTATACTATTAAAGCTCTTAGAATAATCTTAAAGGTCCTAGTAAACTTACTAAAAAGGTCTTAGAGACTGCCTCTTTAGTAGCTTATAAGAGATAACTTACTTTATATATATAAAAGTATAGGTTTTACACTCTATCTATATTATTCCTCTAATTTACACTTCTCTTATATTTATTGTAAGCTTCTTAAGTAAATCCTTACTAAAGTAGCCTAACTGTAAGTGCTAAAGTCTTTCTTTATTAGTATATAATAGGCTTAGGTCTTTGCTAAGTCTTTAGCGCTATAAGCGTTAAGTGTATATATTTTCTAATTAAATTATTAAATATACTATTAAGGGAATAGTAAGAATAGTTACTTATAAAAGCTTTATTAAGTAGGAGGAAAGAGGCTTATATTTAAGAAAGATAATATTATACTTTTAAACTAATTTAGTAAGGACTATGCTTTTCTTAAAGGTTCTAAAGCATAGTAAGCTGTCTACTCTATAATATTAAACGCCTTTCCTAAGAAGCTAACTCTTTAATATAATATTAATATAAAAACCCTTAATAATAGCTATATCCTTTAAGGTTAAGTTCTTAGTTTAAGCACTCTTTATACTGTTTAGAATCTTTTTAAGTATATAAGTCTCTCTTTTAATAATCTAAAAAGAGGTTATTCTAGCTTTAAAATAGTCTCTATTAGTTGCATTAAACATTCTAAGCTTAAGAAGGTTAATGTTATTAACTATATATATAGTACTATAGTTATTAAAAAGTGTGCTTTAAGAGAGTATATATCTCTTATTCCTTAGTATAATAAAGACTCCCTTTAGTAGCTACTCTGCTTAGACTAGCTTAAGGTCTAAAATTATAGTAGATATTTTACTAAAGAAGTTTTTATTAAAATTTATTAGCTACTTCTTTACCTTTTAGCCTTCTTTCTTAACTTTTGTGTATAGCTTCTCCTATTTTAAGCTTTTATAGTAGGCCTTTATCTTCTTATAATCTTCTTTTAATAGAATTTTGCTAAGTAAGAAGTTTTTTCTAGTTATAGCATAGAATAAGGTCTTATAGGTTTAAGGCTGCTATCTATATTAGTTACTTTTATAAGGGCACTTAACACGCTTATCTTTCTTTAAACCACTACTTTAATTAGAGTTATTTAAGCGCTTACTAAGAGTAGTATAAACGCCCTTTCTAGCTAAGCTATTAAATATATAAGATACTATATAATATTTTATAAACTTATTAGCTATGCTATGTAGCGTTATAGTTTTTAAAAGGTTATTAGTATACTTAAATAGCTTTATAAGCTTTATTCTCGCCTAAGTAGGCTTAAAGCGTATACTAATTACCTAAATAAAATTGCAGATTATATTAGGTCCTTAGACCTTATTAATTTTATAGTAGAGGGCCTTTAGATAAAGCTTATTTTAGTTAGCTATTTAGTTATTAAGTTTAATATTAGCGCGCTTAGCTTCTTAAAGCAAAGCTATATAGTATATAAAAATCTCTAACCTTATAATTATCTCTCTAAGTAAAAATCTCCCTTTAAGGTGCTTAATAAGTTTATAAAGAGAGACCTTATCCCTTTTAATTTTAGTCTTAATAGCTTTAATTGCTGCTAAATAAATACTAGAATTAACTAAGTTAGAGATCTATATATACACTATACGTTTATAGTTATCTAGTGCTTTATATTCTAGTATTCTATAATTAAATTTAAGTATGTAAAATAAAATAAAGTCTTAAACTATAAAAGGAAGGTTATTAGTTAATTTTTTAATAAAGAGTTTTATAATCTCTTTAGGTATAGAATTTATAAGCTTTTTTAAATAGTTAAAAGCCTATTTTAGGAGCGTAGGATTTACTATTTTTTAAATCTACTAACTATTTACTATATTTTTAAGTGCTATAAACTATTTAATCTATTACTTAATTAAATTAAGTATAATAGTAATCTTAGGGGTTTAAGAATTCTTAGAGTTTATTATAAAGAAAAGAGAGAGAAGAGATAGAAGCGTTAGATATATAAATTTAATAATAATAGGAGCTTTAAACATATACGTTTAATAATATAAATATATAGGTGCAGTGTAAGTTATAGAGAGTCTAGTCTTAACTTCCTCTTAGGCTTATAACTCTTGCTAATATAACGCATAGTAGAGCAGGTAATTAGGCAATTTAGTGATTATTTTCGTCTAGGTGTAATTTGCATACAAAGGAAAATAAGAGCGCGTTTTATAGGCTAGGGGATACCCCTCACCAACCCCTCACAAGGCGCGGTAGTACTATTATCCGAGCATAGGAATCACACCACCTATGCTCCCCGGGCAACACCATTGAATCTGTCCGTCTGCCCAGTGCTTCCACGCCGCTGCGCCGCCGTCATAAGCTCCCGTGCATCGCCTCAAATTGCCTCGAATGCCTCGTGCCCGAACCAAGTCTCCGCGACCCTGGTCTTGGGCGCCATTGCCCATCTCCTATCCGTCCGAGGCCCGAGTGTGACCATTATCTGCCCAGCTTGCCTTGCCTATATGCGGCCAGCCGTCATCTCGACGCACCCCCCTGCCCAGCCGACACTTTTCCTGCACACACAGACACAACTACGACCGAGTCCGCCTTCTTCCGTTCTTCATCCAAAGCCCGGGCCGCTTGTTTGCTTTGGAAAATGCCACGAGAGAGTCCCACGCCAACATCGGGATACCATGACCATCCTCCGCCGCCGTACGCTCCGGCGCCCTCTAGCACAGGAAATAGGGCATCTCGGGCATCATCGCTCTTCTCCGCGCAGATCTCGGGCCTGCGCGGCCGGATCCAACAACAACAGGCCGCCCGATCCGCCGCGCAGGACCGCCGTGACGCCTCGATGCTCTCTCTGCTGGTCCCTCACATCGAGGCCCTCCTCGAGTCCATCGCAGCCATCGACCCGTCTCCCGCGCTCGTGGAGGCAACCCTCGTGCCAAACGACGCCGTCGACAAAAGCTGGCGGCTGAGCGACGCCGAGGGCAGCGGGAGTGGCCATTTCACAAAACTGATCCGAGTCGAACCAAGCTTCGGCATGGAAGGAGACGGCGCGCAGAGGCATGCTCTTCCGGAGACCTTGGTCACGGCGGCTTCAGCGCGAAAAATGGACGAATGGGGACGGACAGGCGACGAAAGCCACGGGGGAAAGCAGCGTGGCTCGGACGCGCAGCTGTGGTGGTGGTCAGACGAGGAAATGGCACGTCGGCTGGCCGCCCATCTTCAGCCGGCTCGTGAGACTGCCTCCTCGGAGGGACAAAAGACGGGCCCTGTAGAGGTCGCACGTCGCAGCCAAGAAGCCAAAACCTCTGGTCGATGGTCTTTGTTCAGGAAGCATACCCCTTGTTTGGCGAGAAAAGCCTCGAAGCCCATGCGTCCCCCTCCCGACGAAACGGATCCGTCTCCTGCTGCGTCGTCGGACGGTATTGGCATGGTGGTGGATGCGGAAGAAACCACGTTTAGACGGCAGAACGAGATGGGAATCTGGGAGAGCAGAACAGGATGGGGCTTGGTGGTGCGAGTGTGTATCCGGATATGAGTTTTTTTTTTTTTTTTTTTTTTTTTCAACCCGTCTTCTTCTCTCGTTTCCTTCCCCCTTCCCCCTTTTCCTTTGTCTTATTCTATAAGCACGATACCACGCAGTTCCGTTTTATTCACTCTTGCCAAGTCTCCATGAGGAGCTTATGAGCTGCCTGCTGTGTGCTCTGCTTCGGAGTTGCCATGTATGTGAATAGCCTGCGGTGAAAGCATACTTTACTGAAACCATGGCATTTGTCGCCGCGCTTAAGCTTGCTGGTTTTTCTTCTTCTTCTTCTTCTTCTTTTTTATTCGCCCACCGTTCCTCGTCTAGAAAGGCTTAATAATGTGGTTCATGAAGCCCCGCAAGCGTGTGACCGACTCACCTGCCGTGAGTCAAAAAAAAAAAAAACCCCCCCGACCGATGTCTTTCTTCATTTCGCCTCGGATAAGCCGATAAAGCCCAGTTCTTCCGACTTTCCAGATCCAAAACATGCTCGAACACAACGGCGACGACAAAGCCCCTCGGCAGTGCCCTCGGGATGTCCTCGTCACGGGCTCTTCCGGACATCTGGGCACGGCGCTGATGCTCGTATTGCCCACTCTCGGCTTCAGGCCCGTCGGACTCGACATTCTCGACTCGCCGACCACACAGCACGTGGGAGACATCACGGACCGCGCCCTGGTATCCAGAATTCTGCAGACAAACCCCATCCGGCATGTCTTGCACGCGGCGACGCTGCACAAACCCCACGTGGGCAGCCACACCAAGCAGCAGTTCGTCGACACCAACATCTCCGGCACCCTGGTCCTGCTCGAGGAGGCAGCCAAGCTGGCCGAGGGCCAGATCGAGAGCTTCATCTTCTTCAGCACCACGAGCGCATTCGGGCTCGCGCTGAGCCCGCCGCCCGGCAGCCCGGCCGCCTGGATCGACGAGGAGGTCGTGCCCCAGCCCAAGAACATATACGGCGTCACCAAGGTCGCGGCCGAGGACATGTGCGCCCTGGTGCAGAGACAGACGGGCATGCCGGTCCTCGTCTTGCGGACGAGCCGTTTCTTCCCCGAGCCCGACGACGACGAGGACCGACGCAGCACCATGAGCGACGAGAACCTCAAGGTGCTCGAGCTGGCCTATCGACGGTGCGATATCCAAGATGTCGTGTCGGCGGCCGTGTGTGCCATGGCCAGAGCAAAGCACATCCGATGGTCCAAGTACATCATCAGCGCGCCACCACCCTTCTCCCCCGACGGCGAGACTCTGGCGGCGCTGCATACCAATCCAGAGGCAGCCTTTACCCGGGCGGTACCGCTGGTGGGCAGCGTCCTTGCCGATAGGGGCTGGAGGCATCTCGCCCGGGTGGACAGGGTGTACGACTCCAGAAAAGCTGTGCGGGAACTAGGCTGGAGGCCCCGATATACATTTGAAGCGGCCATGGGGCTTCTGCAAAGGGGCGAGCCGTGGAGGAGTCCCTTGGTCGCAAAGATTGGGTTGAAGGGGTATCATGCTGTTAGCACGGGGGTGTACACGAGGCGAGAAACGTGAATAGTCGCTCGCATTTTGTGGCCACTATGGAAGACATGACCAATTACGTTTTCTTCTTTTTTGTTTTCTTCTTTTTCTTTTTTTTATCTCCTCATGTATATATATATATATAATATAAAAGAAATGCAAGTCTGTTTCCCCCTCCAACCTCTTGGATCAACTTCGGGGCAGTGTGAATCAACTTGTTTTCCAATCGGCGCATCACGAAGAAAGTTGGTCGCCCAACTCTTTATTTCTCTCTCTCTCTCTCTCTCTCTCTCTCTTATTCTGCCCCCCCCCCCCCTCTTTTTCCTTTTATTTTTATTTTTATTTTCTTTTATTTTCACCATCAAAGGTCTCGTTTCTAGGCCACTTCGCTTTCCACGTTGCACCTAGCATCTGCTCTAGGGTAGCCAATCTAGTAAACGAAAAAAAATCTCGGGCTTCCTTGCTTTTGCCAACAAACCCCCTCGCACCCCCCCCCCCGCCTTCTGTGTAACAACGCAAATCAACGGCATTTTTTTTTTTTTAAAAAAAAATCCCCGTCACACCCATCAATGGACAGCCCGTACGCCAAAGAGCTCACGCTCTGCTTCGGCGCCCTCCACGCGGCGGCGCGCCTCAGCCAGTCCCTCGTCTCCCCGCGCCAAGACAAGGGCGCCCTCACAAAGGAGGACTTCTCCCCCGTCACGGTGGCAGACTTTGCCGTGCAGGCCCTCCTCATCGCCACCGTCAAGAGCGCCTTCCCCGAGGATACCTTTGTCGGCGAGGAGGACGCGTCGGCGCTGCGAGACGACGACGCCCTCCTCACGCGGGTGTGGCATCTGCTGCAGCTGCAGACACGCGTCTCCGGCATCGTGCTGCCCGAGTCCAAGGAGCACCTGTGCCGGCTGCTCGACCAGGCGGGCTCGGGCAGTCCCGGCAGGAAGGGCAGGACGTGGATCTTCGACCCCATCGACGGGACGAGAATGTACCTGAGGGCGTCGTTGTACGCCATCAACATGGCGCTGCTGGTGGATGGGATCCAGACGCTCGGGTGTGCCGCGTGTCCCAACATGGCCGTGGATGCGACGGCGCCGCTGCAGAACGAGCACGTCGATGCCCGTGGCGAGGGATGCCTCGTCTACGCCGTCCGCGGCCACGGAGCATACGCGAGGCCCATGGGCGCGCCGCTCGGCGACGACACGCGAGACCGCCGTCTGGCCCGCGTCTCGCCCTCGTCCGACCTGCGCTTCGTCACATGCGCCAGCGTCGTCGACTCGGCGCTCGAGGACGTCCACGGCGTGATAGCCAGTCGGCTCGGCGCCGTGTATCCGGGCTGCGACCTCGTCGCGTGGGTGCTGCGATGGGCCACCCTGGCCTTGGGACTGGGCAACGTCACCGTCTGGGTCTACAGGCGGCGGGAGCGGCACGCCAAGGTGTGGGATCACGCCGGCGCCATGCTTCTCTTCCAGGAGACGGGCGGCAAGATCACCGATGTCGCCGGTCGGGACATTGATTTGACGGCAGGCCGCACCCTGAGCGCCAATTTTGGCTTTGTCGCTGCGCCGCCACATCTCCATGACCGGGTTCTGCATGTGGTGCGGGAGGTATTGCGGGAGCACGGTCACGAGGAGATGCTGGTGTGAATGGAGGAGCATGGACACGCATGCTTTACGCATGTTTACGTTCTTCGTTCTCGTCCAAAGCGAAAGGAAAAGTCAAACAAAAAGACGCTTGTTGTTCTGTTCATTCTCGTCAATCATAAATACCAAGTACGCACAAGGACCCGTCAACTTCATCTCGTAGTAAAATCCCATTTTCCCACTCAATACCTCTTCTTGTCTTCCTCACTCCGGCACCCCCACACCGTCTCAACCACTCGAGGCGAGGCTAAACTCCCATCCCCGAATCGAAACGTGGAAAGTATCTCTTAACCCCAACATCCAGGACTTTGGTCCCGACCGGCTTGACAAAGTACTCGTGAGCGCCAATTTTGTCGGCCGTCTTCCTGTCCGACGGACTGTCTTGGCCCGTCACGATGAAGATTGTGCTCTCCGTCCACCTGTGTTCCCTTTCCAGCTGACGTATCTGTCGAGTCGCCTCGAAGCCATCACATACTGGCATCTGCAGGTCCATGAAGATCAGCTGGATACCTTGTCCGCCTCCACCGGCGGCTATCAATAACTGCTGCTGGGAGAAAATGGCGACCGCTTCTGCACCGTCAGCAGCACAGTGATATGGCAGTTTGCGTCTTTTGCAGTACATTTGCATGATACGTAGGTTGACAACGTTGTCGTCGACCAGTAATGCTACTGGTTTGGAGACTGTCGTCAAGGCAGCAGTCAAAGGCGTGATGAGTTTGGCTTCCGGAGGCACAAAAATGGTTGCACAGGTAGAGGACGGGTGAAGTCCATCCTGATCTGCGGAGGCTGACGCTATGAATTCAAGAGAAGTGGTTGAGGACGCAGCTTCCGTGTCTGAATCTAGGAGACTCGGAGACTTGGACACCAGTGGGTTGGCATCGGTTTCATGCAAGCGTGCGCTGTCGGAGAACGTCATGCCCTCTCGCCGTCGAGCGCATTCTCCAAGCGTTTCTGTCAACGTCGAACTGGAAAATGGCCCCCTAAGATAAATGATATTGCTGGCTGGGGTATGTTGTAGATTGTCTGCCACTGAAGTCGGTACAAGACATATCGCAACATGTTCTGGTGGTACTCGCAAGAAAGACGAACGGTGCTGATCCCAATCATCCTCATAATCAAAAAGAATGAGGCTGCTGCTCTCGGCACTAGTCGATTCTTCGAAGCCGTTTTTTGTGAGAAAGCGGACAAAGTAATCGCACAATCCTGTGCCGTTTGAGGTTGGCATGACGTAAAAGCGAGACGGCACAATGCTGAGCCGCCCTGCCAGTGATGTTTGATGTGATGCGGGCGTCGAACGGACGAAATCCACCTCTTCGAACACGACCTGGAAGTGCGACCCCCGGTTGACAGTCGACGCTATCAGGGATACCGACCCATGCAGCAAAGTCGCAAATTTTGACGCAAGTGTAAGACCTAGCCCAGCACCCGTCGCGCACTCTTCAAATTCCCCATATGGCTCAAAAATTCGTTCTTGATCGTCGGGGTGAATGCCGCAGCCTGTGTCCTCGATATCGACGACAAACTCCTTGGAGTCTACCTTGAGCAGCGTGCTTATCATCACGATTCCCGCAGGAGTATTTTGAATGGCGTTGAGAATAAGTGGCAGTAGGCTTTCACGAAGCAGGCCAAGGTCTGTCCGCAGGCGGCTGCAATCTGGGGGGTGGTTGTGATTGAAAAAGACTGTGGCCGGTTTGTACCGCGTTTCTCCCAGTGTCGCCTTGTCGATATCTTTTGCCAAAGCCGCCTCGAGCTCATATGGTGTACGTATCGCATAGTCTCGGTCAGCCACGGCGACATCGGCCCAATGATTCAGAGTAATCATGTTGTTGACTATAGACATTAAATCACGCCCTGCGGACTTGATTGTCTCGAGATACACCTGAGGATCGGCGGCGTCGGCGGCCACGCTCGCCACAGGTAGCAATTGTGCTTTTTTCTTTTCACGCAACTTGCACACCAACATCAATTCCTCGGCCAGAAGCTCCACTGAGCCAAGGATTCCATGTATCGGGGTCCGAAGTTGGTGAGATATGGTCCTGAGAAACTTTTCTTTCGCCCTAATCACTTCCGCCACAAGTTGTTTATGCCATATTTGGGACAGCATTTTGGCGCACGTCTGAGCAAACCAAGAATCGATATCGTCAAATACCCGTCTGAAATCCTTGGTTGCTACGACAAGCAATGCCGGCCCCGACGCAATCTCGCATGCGACAGCCAGAGCGCGTACGACTCTATTCGATGGGAACTCTTTTTGATTTGACTTGGCTATGAAGTCGTCCAGATAACCGACGTCTTCCCAAAGACCGTCTTTGATATCGGCCAAGGGAATCGGCTCTCGGCCTTCGGTCTGAATGTGAGTCGCGTGTGACGACTGGAGGGAGATTGCTGTGCTCCCATATGTGGCTTTGAGTATATTGAGGATTGGTTCCTGCGACATCAACTCATCAGCTTCTAGTTGAGCCGCTGTGATGAGTTCCAACATTTGACGTCGTTCTCGCTGCCGTCTTGCCCGTGCACATTGGACAATATCCGAGACGACCCAATCAGCCAGACGAGCAAGAGTTTGTTGTTGCAATCTGGTCAAAGGTTGTTTTCTCGTTTTTGAACAAACACAGAGCGATCCAAGACAGAAGGTGTCGCCAGAATCGTCTTGCAGCCGTAGTGGCACACCAGCATACGCTCGAAGCCCACCAGATTCAACGTGGGGAGAATGTTTAAATCTCCAATCCTCCATGAGAGAGGGTAGCAGGAAAACGCTCTGTCCGACAAAGGGTTAGCAAGCAAGACCAAAAGAGAAGTACAAGATATCCGACATCAACTTACGCCAGGAGGTTCGGACACAGCATGGGCGCATATCGTTTCGCCACGCGGCATGATAGTCAGAGGTAAACCGACCGTAGCCAGGCGGACGTAGTAGTTCACATCGAGTATCCCAATGACAACAAATTCCCAGTCCGTTGATTCTTGAGCCAAGAACGCCTTCTCTTGAAGCCCCGCCAAGAGATCTGTCTCGTTCAGGATGTTGCGGGTATAGTACCAAAGCATCGACGACCTGAGTCTTTCGTTCTTCGCTAAAAAGGCGCGCATATAACGGTCGGGTGGGCATGGCGGCTGTTCTGGTATTGATGCCGCTGCAAAAGGCTCTGGCTTCGGAGGATAGAAGACATTTTCCATATCCGATGGCCACGGACTAAGCGGTTGGTCGATATTCTTCTCGTCGAAGACGGGCCACACAGTCTGTGGTCGAGTGGGCGGTGCTTCACATCGTGACGACAAGACCGTAGCATCGGCCTTTGGGAAGAAAAATGGCGTCAACTCTACATTGTCGGAGGTCATCGCTGCGAAGAGGACAGAAAAGGACCGCAACAATGCTTGTCCGTGATTGTGAGCTCAAGAGGATCATGTTGAGGTCGAACCAAGGAGTTTCCAGGAACGGCAGAAGCATCGACGTAAGCTGCTGGGGTAGCTGTTAGCTTGCTCGGGTGACAGATCGTGGAGTACGGAGCATCGGGATTTAGGGCGACAATCGAGGTCTCGTCCTGGAGCTTCTCTCGTCTGCCCGGCACGTAATCGCGTCGCCAATCGCGCAGAAGTCATCAAATCTCCGCCGCAACATAGCGATGACATCCTTTCTGGGCCGTAGGCACTGCGAAGCCAGGCGTTAGACGCCCCGCATCTATCGTGTTGAGGTCGCGGTTTGGGGTGACATGGAAAGATATCTTCCAAGCTGAGTACTAATTCAAGCCTCCACCAGTGGCATGGCATACCCTGGACCACGTGCCTTTCCACCAGTCATGCATCAAGTACCGTAACCACTCTGACAATCGGTGGGCAGTCCCGAAAATTCAGCGACTCGCAAAGCGCTCATGTAATTACTTTCTCTGCTATTTGAGTTGCCAAGTAGGCTTCCATCTCAGCCCACCAGGCTTTGATGCCTTGGACGTCACACCACTTCAACTCCCAGGGATCCTCCATCCACCACTTCTCGAGAACCGTATCGCTAGCATACTTTTTCAAGCTACCCCCGTCGTATTTGTGGTTTTTGACACCAGTCAAGAGAACTGCGTTGCCGACAGTTGGATTGAACTCTTCAGGGTTGAGGAAAACGGTCAAGTGAACCTGTTTTGCAGTTGACGGATCTGCAACGCGAGCAGTGCGTTGTTTGTAGGGCGGTAGATGGGAAGCTTCTACTGGGGAGAGATATGTGATGATAGCAAGAATATTACAAGACCAATTCTGCTGATAGGGGAGGTTCGGAATAGATCGTAGAGTGGTTAGTTTTAGGGGCACCTGGACATCATGCCAGTCCCTCGGAAGAGCGATGGGCATCATTGGTTGCTTGTCGCTAGCGTTGATGGACGATGGCTTGGAGGGCGACTTCGATGGCGTTTTTGGGGATTTCCGGTGAGTGAATGCGAGGACCTCGAATTTCTCGAAAGCATCTGCTGCGCTGTTGTTTTCGGCTAGAGCTTGACGGCCAGGGTGACGTTTTTTCGACCCATGAGCCTTGGTAGGCGTGCTGAATCCCGACGTGGATGGGGATATTGGTTTTCCGGCAGGGCTGTTATGGTCGATGGGCGGCATGGTAGTTTCCTCGAAGGAAGCCACTTCGCATGGCTCGGACTGCTGCTGTTCATGTTGCGAGCGCCGCTGCTTGGAAAGTTCTTGAACAGAGCGGTTCCAGCCTACAGTGGTCAGGTCATGCACCACCAAAAAGACCATTTTCTTCGACGCGCCGTCCTCGCCCAAAATATCACTCGTTCGGAATTGAAAATCGTCCGTCCGAACATAGGTGCCTACAGATATCTCACCCGAGTGCACAAAGCGGTGCATGGTGTCGCTCAGGAGGGCCTGAATGCAAAGCTCGCCGTCGCCAAGTAACAGACGTAATACCCGCCAACGGCCGGTTTTGGTCAATGAAGCGGATTCTATGTCTTCAACAAGGAATATAGATCCCTGGACGGCGAAGCGCGTGCGCACGAGGTCCTTGATGACGGGAACGAGCGTAAAGGGCGAAGCGGTGGGAGCTATTATCACGGTCGGGTCCAGGACGGCCATGGCTGCTTCGGAGGGAACATGACAGCTGCTGTGAGCGATGACTGCCCATGGTAACGCTGATTGATGTGCTAAGGGAGGTCACATGCACAGTCCCCCGATAGATGGTCTGGCGAAAGATGGATTGATTATTGACAGACTTCGAACCAGAAAGAGTCAAGAAGATGACATCTGTTTGGACTGAAATTGCGTGTGCACGCAAAGCGGGGGCGAGGGTCAGGTTGCGATTCGTGGGCTCCTGGACGGCGGAACGTGACCACGTTTGATACTTACAATAGAACCCCTGTTCGATTTTACAACAGGACATAACCAGGGTAAAAGCGATCTACGATTATGCTTGAGATAAACACTATAAAAAAAAGTAAAAAGTATCTCACCAAGTATATAAATTATATATAAAGAAAAGGTTACTTTATAGCGATAGTAGCGTAAATATGAGGTGTAAAGTCATTTAGGGCCTATACTGTACTTTAGTAAGCAAGCTTGAGGTAGGCAGTCTGTTACGTGCGGGATACTGCACGTAAGTTGTTGGCATACGCAGCTTGTGCGATGCGTCATAAAAGGTCATAAAAGATAACACACATAAGGTCACAGTTAGGTGCTCAGTTGTATGTGTTAAGATCGTTGTCTTCCTCAGACTCCGTGGCGGAGTCCGCCTTATATTGGCGGACTTCCTACCATGTAACACAGTCCGATAACGAGTGCTGCAATCTTAACAGCACTTTTTTGCCAACCGTGCAGCGGCCCGCTTTTTATTATATCCCAGGAGGTCTAGGCAGCAGCTACGCTAAGCTTTATTATTATATAGTGGGGCGTCGGCTGCCCGATGGGCGGAAAGTGCTGTCAAGGAAGCAATATTGAACACTTCCGATAAACGGTCCGTTTATTTACCAACATTCAAGAACACCTGGCGACCACGTGCACAGATGGATCTCTATTTCTCTTCCAGTGTCATTAGCTGGTCCCGCTAATGCAGTTCACCTAGCCTTGCCGGGCCAAGGCCAGTTGACTTCAATTTGAAATGACGGGAGGTCGAGGTCATGCAGCTGCCACCGCTTCCAAGTCTGGTGGCTTTGGCATCCTTGTGTGACTTGGTCATTCCAGCCCGCGCCTATTAAATCTGCCCGATCATCCGGGCATTTACCATCGCAGACCGTCCCTTTCTCATCCATCATGGCTCTTTTCCCTTTTATCTCGCACTTGAGATGACTCTTGCATCAACTGCCACCGCTGAACACAAGCCGAGCGTCCCATCCAACAGACTTGCGACGAACAGGGTCTCCCGTGACCATGCTACCCGCGGCTGTGGACAGTCGCGCCTCGGCAGCGAGCGTGACAGACGACGACGCATTTTCGATAGCCAGTGGTTCCGACGACCATGATAGTTTCGAGGGTAACTTGGCCCATCGCCGACATTCGATCCGCAAGAAGAAAGTGATACGACTCGTTGCTCTCGTATTTGCCACTCTCGCGTCGTTATGCGCAGGCTCCATCGGCGTCTTCTCCCTTTACGCGCCTCGGTTCCAGTCTCGCCTGCGATATACGCAACTTCAGGTCAATGGCGTCGCAATTGCGAGCTCATTGGCGCTGTATCTTCCATTGTCTGGCATGGGATATGTGTGCGACCGAGCAGGAGTCTGGCCACTGTCCCTTCTATCAGCGATTCTCCTTGGCACTGGCTACGGTACAGCGGCCTTTGTTTATCAAAGACTCGACGTCGAATACAATGTTCTGAAAAAGCCTCATGGGCTGGGGAATGAGTGGTCTTATCCTGCCATGATATTCGCCTTCATATGTGTTGGTTCAGGAACGTGCGCAATGTATATCGCGGCGGTGTCAACTTGTGCCAAGAACTTCGGCAAGGGCAGATACCGAGGCCTGGCCCTTGCCATGCCCATTACTGGCTTCGGGCTAAGCAGCATGTGGCTGAGCCAATTTGGTAGTCGGTTTGTCTACGAGACCAAGCCTGATGGCTCCAAAGGCGAAGTTGATGTGTTTCGTTTCTTTGTCTTTCTGGCCGTCTTGCTTACCATCATGGGCGTGATTGGAACCTTTCTGTTGCAAGTCGTTGACGAACAGGACCTTATCGAGGAAGCCATCGAAGAACTGGAGACGAGCGGGTTTCTGGACGGGAACTCCTTGCTCGGCCGGTCACGGCAAGGCTATGGAGCAACTAGCTCGGTTGAGGTCAACGACGAAGCACTCGAACCGACAAACGACGATGACGCCCGCTGGAAGAAGAACTGGGTCCTTAATGCCGAGACAAGGCAGTTCCTCACGGATCATACCATGTGGCCCTTTGCACTTGCTTTTCTCCTCATGATTGGTCCCGCCGAAGCATTCATCAACAACATGGGTACTGTCCTCGGAACCTTGACACCGCCGTCAACTAACGGCGGCGACACAACTTCGGCGGCCACGCACGTTTCTATTTTTGGCGTCACCAGCACTATCGCCCGTCTATTAATTGGCACGCTTACCGACCTGCTAGCGCCAGCTCCGGAAACGCAGCACATTCAGCTCTCGTCGTCCCACCACAGTGGGCGCCCTCAACAACGATTCAGCATTTCTCGCGTCGTCTTCCTCCTTTTCTTCGCCGTGCTCATGTCTGTTGGTTTTGTATTTCTCGCCTCTGGCGCAGTTCAAAATCACGCTGATCGATTCTGGATTGTCTCGGGCCTCGTGGGAGCTGGATATGGCGCCTCCTTCAGTCTGACGCCACTCATTGTCACCATCATCTGGGGCGTGGAGAATTTTGCTACCAATTTTGGTATCATTGGGATGCTGCCGGCGGTAGGATCAACTTTCTGGGGGCTCGTGTACTCTTGGGTCTACCAAGCTGGTGCCAAGCTGTCTCGTCAACCTGGTGCCGGCGGCGGAGAGGACGAGAATATATTCTGCCATGGCAAGCAGTGCTACAGCGGGACTTTTTGGGCCGAAGGAATATCTGTTTGGATAGCGTGTGTGCTGGTATTTTATGCTTGGAAGGGCAAGGCGGGCTGGCATGAGAGGGGTATTGTGATCTAATTGTTCATAATTTTCCTCGCGACGTGGCATTTCTATGGTATTTTGCAGTTTGGCTTTGGGGTAGGTCTTTATTGCGTCAGATTCTATGCATACACGAGCGTTGGAACAGAAGTGCGTCGCACCAGACCTAATAATTACGCTTTCGGTCACTGTCAACCATCATCCGGCGCGGCAAGCAAATGAATTCTAAACACGGCAAAACGGTCACGTCGAATGCGTATTGCTGAGAAATCGGGGAATCGGGATACGCTTGCTAAAGCTGTACACGTGACCTCGCATCAACTCGCGTCAAGGCACAGCGCGTATCCACCAGAAAACGACGGTGCCCGGCACTATCAGGTTCACGTCACCATCAGCTACCTTGAATAGCGTGTTGGATTTCGTCAGTCGAATGGGCGGTCTCGCAATACGCTCGACCACCTGCAAGTGGCATGGATAGAGAAGTCCATCATGATGACCGAATTAACAGGTAGCGTCTCCCTCACGGTCATCGGAAACGACTAGCATTGATCTCACAATTCATCCAAGAGGCCGACACGATTCGAATTCTTATCGCAACTGACAACCATGTCGGATACGAAGAGCGTGATGCCATTCGAAAGGACGACAGTTGGCGAACTTTTGACGAGATTCTGAACTTGGCCAGAACCGAGGATGCATGTCAGGCCCTTTTTGTCTTCTTGTCCTTCTTTGCCCGCCGTCCACTATGGCCGATGCTGGGGCTAATGGCAACGGCAATGTATAGGTAGACATGGTCTTACTGGCAGGCGATCTGTTCCACGAGAATAAGCCATCTCGAAAATCTTTGTATCAAGTTATGCGAACCCTGCGGCAAAACTGTCTGGGCGAGAAACCCTGCCCTCTCGAATTCCTCTCCGACGCCGCCTCCGTATTCGAAGGCGCGTTTCCCCACGTCAACTATGAGGACCCCGATATCAACATCTCTATTCCCGTTTTCTCTATTCACGGAAATCATGATGATCCGTCTGGTGATGGCAACTATTGCTCGCTTGATTTGCTTCAGGCTGCTGGTCTGTTGAACTACTTTGGTCGCGTTGCCGAGGCCGATAACATCGAAGCCAAGCCAATTCTTCTGCAGAAAGGTGTCACAAAGCTAGCCCTATTTGGGCTGAGTAATGTCCGCGACGAGAGAATGTTCCGAACATTCAGGGATCACAAGGTGAAGTGGTTTCGGCCGAATGTGCAAATGAGCGACTGGTTCAATCTGCTTGCTGTGCATCAAAACCATCACGCGCATACCGCCACGTCGTATCTACCGGAAAATGTCTTGCCAGACTGGCTGGACTTGGTTGTCTGGGGCCACGAGCACGAATGCCTGATTGATCCCACACAGAATCCCGAGACGGGGTTTCACGTGATGCAGCCCGGTTCGTCGGTCGCGACGTCCCTGGTCCCCGGGGAAGCTGTTCAGAAGCATGTCGCGATACTCAGTGTAACAGGCAAGGACTTCAAGGTGGATAAGATTCCACTCAAGTCTGTTAGACCGTTTGTGACGAGAGAAATTGTTCTCGCACAGGACAAGCGATTCAAAGGCTTGGATAAGAAGAAGGACAACAGACAGGAGGTCACAAGGCGTTTGATGGAGATTGTGGAAGAGATGATTGCGGAAGCCAACGCAGATTGGGAAGCGATCCAGACGGACGAAGAGGCCCTCGAAGAACGGCCGTTGCCGCTCATTCGACTCAAAGTCGAGTACACGGCTTCTGAAGGCGGCGTGTTTGAATGTGAAAACCCGCAGCGCTTCTCCAACCGGTTTGTGGGCAAGGTTGCCAATACGAACGACGTCATCCATTTTCACCGAAAAAAGTCTGCACAACGTAAGCTGGGTCTTTTTCTCTCTCTCTCTCTCTCTCTCTCTCTCTTCCGGGGCCAAAATTTCGGTACAAAACACTAAAATTATAGCTTCAGGCAAAGCGAAAGCAACTCTACCCGATGACGTCTTGGAGGCTCTCGAGGACGGTGATACAGTCAAAGTGGAGTCTCTGGTTCAAGATTTCTTGAGTGCACAGTCTCTCAAGGTCCTCCCGCAAGGACCATTCGGAGACGCTGTGAATCAATTTGTGTCTAAAGATGACAAGCATGCCATGGAGCTCTTTGTTTCGGAGCACCTGACGGGCCAGGTGAAGCAGCTTCTTGACCTGGAGTCAGATGATGATGACCTCAACAGCGCCATGGAAATTTACCGCACAAGAGTTGAGCAGCAGTTGGCCGGTGGCCGAGGAAAGTCAAGTTTGTCAGGCCTGGGCGCCGAGAGGAAACGTGTTCTCAAACCAAAGCCCGATACCTGGGATAGTGACTTTGATGGCGAGTGGGAGAATGAGCCAGGGGCGTGGACGTACGAGGATGCAGACCATCGGCTGAGTCGGAGCGCAACGCAAGAGCTTGGTCGCTCGTCCCGTGGGCAGGTGGCAGCATCTGATAGCGAGGAAAACCGTCCCCCGCAAATGAAAAAGAGATTGGCAGCAACAAGGGGAGCGAAAGCAAGCGCAACGAAGACGGCTGAAAAGAAGGCACCGTCCCGGAAAGTTCCAGTCAAGGGGCGGGGACGTAAAGCCGTAGAGCTGAGCGACGAGGACGAAGAACAGGACGACGACGCAGACGTGGTGATGGACTCGGACGAGGAGCCCGAGGCTCCGCCCCCGTCAAAGGCCCCTGCAAGAGGAAGACGGCCGGCCGTGGCGAAAGGCGGCTCAACCGCGGCGAAGAAGCCTGCGGGTCGACCTGCACCAAGCGTCAAGCAGACGAAACTGAATTTCTCCCAAAAGAGCACGGGAGGCACGCAAAGGACTGTGGAAATAAGCGATGATGAAATATCGGACGATGATGGGTTTGCGCCAGCGCCGATTTCGAGCAGGACGAGACGGAGATGATGGAGGGTATGGGAAGATGTGTGTGAATCAAGTTTGGTCACGAGTGGTTTTTTTGCGGGAATATGATTTCTTTGGGTGACGTTGATTGTGTATGAAATGCAGTTACGTATATGTTGTTTGGCGGGTGAAATGAAAATACGCTATTGTACGGCCAATTGCCCATCTAGCAGATGTTGCGCCGGCACACGCACAAACGGCCACTTCTCTTCACCCGTCGGCAGTCTCGTAAACGCTCTGATAGGAGGACAATATGGCAGGCTTGGGCATTATCTCAGGTGGCCTCGTGGTATTTTGTGTAAGTACATGGTTGTATTATTTATCCAGCCGCAAGTAATGCTGGCTACAATATGTCCAGAGGAAAGAGACGCCGTCTATGTAATCGTGTCTGCTGCACGTTGATTGTACAATACATTGCTTCTCATTGAAGCAGTCCGAAAATATGAATGCAGAAAAGAAGGGAAAGGAAAAGGGTAAGACATGTGAAAAAAAAAAAAAAAAAAAAAAAAAAGGGCGCCGGATAGTCGGTGGGATGCTTAGGAATGCACGGCTTCCGCCCATGCAGGTGTATCTTTTTCTTTTTCTTTTTCTTTTTCTTTTATGGCAGGACAGCAGGTCAGCGTCGTAGTCGGGAAAGTTGGAGCGCGGCGGCGTAGAAGCCGCTGTACAGGGCGCATCGGCGGTCGATGGCGTCGGGCGACACGACGGAGATGGGCTGGCGGCCGTCGTCGGGGACGTGGGGAGTGGCGCCGCCGCCGAGGATGGCGAGGGCGTCCGGGGCGGGGTCCCAGCCGGGTCCGCGGGTGGGATCCTTGGCAAAGGCGGCCCAGGCGGACTGCATGGCGAGGTGGAGCCGGGTCTGGAAAGGGGTGGCGCCGGGGCCGGGGAAGGTGCCGAAGAGGGTCTTGACGTCGGCGGAGTGGTAGGCGCCGCTGCCGGGGTAGATGTCGGTGTTGGGGAAGCTGGCGTTGTACAGGTAGCGCCAGACGGGGATGCCGACGGCGTGGGAGTCGGCGGCGAGGAGGGCGGCGGGGCACTGGAACGAGTACTCGGTCACGAGGCGGGCGGCGCGGCCGTTGAGGTCGAGGAGGCCGGGCCCGCCGTCGGGGGCGGTGCTGAGGCCGAGGAGCGAGTCGAGGGTGCCGCCGGGGGTGCCGGGGGGCAGGAGGGCGGCCAGCCAGGGCTTGACGTCGAGCTGGCCGTAGACAAAGGGGCCGCCCTCGTTGGCGTTGGTGCCGATGAGGACGGGCACGCGGGCGATGCGGCCGGCGCGGCGGGCGCGGCGCGGGTTGTCGGCCCACGTGG